>ML780843.1:185457-207163 GCA_009831015.1 Picea engelmannii
TTCCCTTCTCTGGGCTCGTTAAACTTACATCGAAGGACGTTACCATTGTGTGTTCTATCAACCACATTTGCATCCTTTACCCGTCAGCCTAGTAACAGTTTGCTTTTGCGTCTTAACACCTTTGGCCACTGGAGGATTTTTCCAGAGTATTATTTCCTAGAACATCAGTCTTGTCCATATGCCTTGAGCTCGTATGTTTGCTATGCTCGTTCCTCCACTGTAATGTAATATTCCTTTATTCTTTTTCAAAATATTCAAAAAGAACAAAAAAAAATCAAATATACCCCAAAAAGAGGATGGGAAAAGTATTTTCTTTATTGGCAGCATTATGAGTCTCCCTTGGATAAAGCACATCTGTCTGTTTGATTCACCAAACTTTGGGATGTAGTACGACCTTAGGAAGCTTTGCTCGCTATATTGAGTTGTGTCCTCCACCGTTTGGTTACTCTTCCAAACATATGGAGAGTTTGTGTTGCCTCCTGCTTCGTAGACTTATGATTAACAGATATGATGCCTGAGTCTTGTCACTTGTCGTGCTATTATCCAAGGGAAGTTTGTTACTTATCCTGAGTCGACCACTCTGCAATATGTCTCTTGTCTGCATACTCGGCCATCATGAACGTCCAGTCAAGTCTTTGTTCGAAATCAATGAAGCCTTCAGTCCGATCATCAAGATTATCAAGTCCATAATCGACGAGCCGTCGAAGACCTCTGGGTAGTGCAGTTGTACACTCATATTACACTCCTACCCAATTCATGAAGATTTTGAGGTTGTTGCTCGAGCTCTGAAGTACAACCATCAGGCCAAGTCAGCTTCTGAGAGATGGATACTTTCTATGTATATCTTTCTAATTTTGAGATGTAGCTCCGATGTGTATTGTTCGCGGCTACTCTTTATAGTTATTTGACATGGATCTACAGTGTATTTGATTGGTAGCCATGGTTCTGATTTATCCCGAGCATGGGTATGCCCGCCTCGGTGAGATATTTGATATTTTTTGCAGGTGGCACCTCCTGATCCCTGATTCCTGGGCTCACTCATTCAACATATCAGTACAGATTGGTAAAGAATTGGTAATGTATTTCGGCCATCAGATTCTCTTCTGACCTCACACATTAGGGGGCAT
Source organism: Picea engelmannii (assembly GCA_009831015.1). Taxonomy (NCBI): domain Eukaryota; kingdom Viridiplantae; phylum Streptophyta; class Pinopsida; order Pinales; family Pinaceae; genus Picea; species Picea engelmannii. The sequence goes on from ML780843.1 coordinate 186,585, forward strand.
CTGCTATAACCCTAAAATGCACCACACAGGCTTACCTGGCATCAGGCCAACTCATGTCTCTTCCTATCCAAAGCCATGCTGAATAAAACCTCGAAAAACCACTGAAATCAAGCAACCCGCACCCTAACCTCTCACTGGGCGCGTTGGACCGCTTGCTGGCCTTATACTGCATGCGATGGACCGCGGGCTAGCCCACTATAGCTCGCGTTTACCTAACAAAGCAAAAAATCAGGAAAGTTTCCGCCGGGACGAAAAGCTTTGGGTCAGTTAACTGGAACTCCCAGCCATGCATGGCCGAGAGTTCATCTAAAACCCTAGCTCCTTCTAGCCTATAAAAGAAGGGGTAGGGGTACTATTCAAAGGAGGAAAAATCATAGAAAAGAAACTCTGCCCAATTGTCATCCATTTTGTCCCAACCCTTTAGCTTTTCCTCAAGCTTTAGGAGAATTCAAGCAAAGCAGTTGGAGGACAAGGAAGAGGAGGAGCCCAAGATCAGGATTGAGGAACGGTGGCCGGTCTCAAAAATCATTGTAAGTTGTTTCATATTGAGATCAATAAAAATATACTTTTCCCATCCCAAATACATGAGTCTTATATGTTTTATGTGATTTGTGTTTAATCTCTAACCCCCTAGTAGAACAATAGCATGCATGCATAGTTTTGTCTTGATTGCAGGATCGCTTTGTGGAAGGAGTAGCAGCAGCAAGGAGATAAAGCTCAACGGAGGAGCTACACCAACCGTCGATAAAAAGGTTAGTTAGTTCTTCCCTTGTTTGTTTAAAGAAAAGGGGTTTAGATTCATGGTAGAAGGTTAAAGGTAACTTATGAAGGGTCATGATCTGCGTACAAGTTTAAAGCCCTAGCTTGTTAGTCCGTAGGGTAGAATACCCCACAACAGTCGAAGCTATTCCAACGTTTAAATATGATGGGGAGACTGCAACTCTCTTTTTATTCAACCAGATAATAGCAAGGTTCGACGTCCCGAGAGAGATTGTCACTGACCATGGCAGTCACTTTCAGAACCAGATGATGAATGAGTTAACATCAAAGCTTGGGTTGTGGCAAGAACATTCGTCACCCTACTACCCCCAAGAAAATGGACAGGTGGAAGCTATAAATAAATCTCTTAAGACCATCCTATAGTGAATGATTGACTCAACCAACTCAAATTGGCATTTGATGTTATACTCGACATTATGGGCTTACTGAACGTCTGTTAAGAATGCAACCAGTTTCTCACCTTTTCAACTCGTTTATGGGTTGGAAGCAGTCTTGCCTATAGAATGTCAGATCCCATCCCTAAAATTGGTAGTACATTTATTGCCAGACACTTCTCCACTTGAAGAACGATTATTATACCTTGAGTGGCTCAATGAGCAGCGTCGTGATGCGGCTCTGGCTAATGAGGCTCACAAACATAAATTCAAGTGTCAGTATGATCGGTCTGTTCGTCCTTGGGTTTTCTCTGAAGGTGACCTTATCCTATTCTATGATCAAGATAAGGACCCCCTGGGGTAGGAAAATTCAAACCCATGTGGTTCGGACCCTTCATCATAAAGGAAGTTCTAAAAAAGGGTGCTTATCATCTGGTTGACTTTGAGGGAAATGATTTGGCAGAGCCTAGAAATGGGCTCTACCTCAAGAGGTATTACTCATAGGTAGGTCACTTTGGGTAACTTTTTGTAACATATGTATAGTCTTTATACTATTACTTTCTAGTTTCTTTTAGTATTATGGACGTGTCATTTTTTATGTTATCTTTTGTCACTGTGGAAGATGTCAAGTGAATCATAGGTGTTCATTGGGTACACAGATGGTGCTAGTCGGCACACTCGGAGACTTTCCTCTGCAGCTTGGGTAATTTTTACACCTCGAGGCTAGTTATTATCTTCCGGAGGTATATGCTTAGGTGACACCACAAACAATGTCACCGAGTATAGTGCAGTTATTGAGTTTCTTCGTGACGCCCTATCATTTGGTATCTCGCATCTCCGGATCTATTTAGACGCTCAGATGGTTGTGTCTCAGTTAAATAGAGTATACCATGTTCATGATTTGACTTTACACCGACGATTCCTTAGGGTACGTCTCTTAGAACAAAGCTTTGATTATATTACATATTTTCATGTTCCTAGGATATTAAACCAAGTTACAGATACTCTAGCTAATCAAATTTTAGACTAGCATCTCGCACACATATAAAATACATACACATAAACATGTAAAATACATTTTTAAAGGAAAATATGATCCATAAGACAAAAAAAGACATAAAAATCCATATATAATATCATAATCATCAAAGTACATAGGTGGACACAAGCGCCTCAAACATATGACCAGTAACGAGTCATGGGGCTTATGCCCTCAAAACATATATACAAGTAGTGCTCTCGGCATGTGAAAATTCTAGACTAACTAAGGTCAGGGCCTGTGGGCCTTGTTGTAATGATCAACGACGTTTTCCAAACAGTGAAACAGTCGGACCCACGTCCGTAGTTCCCCCACTACATGAGGTTGCATAAATGGTGGCAAATCCTCAATCTCTGCCATAGGGACTATACAGGTGAGCAAGGCAAAGTTTCACTCAAATCGTCTCAAAACCCTCTTAGCCTCACCAACTGGAAGCTCTCCTATTGTTGTTGGTCCCCCCACAATGACAGGTGCGGCCCCTAGCTGAGGACAATGCCTTTTCCTCATGTAATCCGTAGGTCGTACTGGTCCCACATCTACACATAATAAACACATATCTATCAAATACTCTGGCATAAAAAAAATGATATATATCAAAAACAACATAAAAATTACATACGTTTCACAAAAAAAAAAACGATGCAAACTTATCCATCTCTCCTCGCTCCTCGCCAGGAGGTACCGATATCTCAAGATCTCTCAATAAATCAATCACAGCATAAGCGTAATCCTCTATGACTGGGATCTGTTGCAACAACCAAGAAAAGAAGTCATCATCAAAGGATTCATTGGTCCTTCCACCACCCTGTCATGGTAGCAACACTGCCCATATACAAACCGCGGGAAGAGAGGCCTGATGTCCTCATACCACCACTTAAGGACTGAAACTAGGAACTCTTTCAAATAAAAAAGAGCATAGAATCATTACGAACCCAAAGTTCCTCTGCGTCCACAACCGGAAATCTGTCATCTCCCTCTTCATATAATCCAACAGTGTAGTGCTCTAGTCAAATATCTGTGCATTTAAGCACTGGACTGCATAGTTCATCTGTGCATGAGACATCTGATGTAGAGTTGTAGAACCAATCATCCACCCAATAAGAAACACAATCACCTGCAATGATAAATCGATGATCTTGCTTATTGTCACCTGAGAGATTGATCGGTCTATACTAGCCTCACAATAAATTCCTATTAATTCTGATATGTTATTAGGCCCCAAAGAAAAAGTCCAGAAATTGACTGGTTCCCCTCTCCTAGAGAGGCTAGTCAAAAAATATATGTCCTCTGTAGTAGGCACCAGTGACTGCCCCTCTAACATAAAGGCCTCTGCGTCAGGATGCCAATAATCAATCAAGGCATTCAGTAGCCTAGGTTGTGCTCACATAAAAGGACATAGGAAAAGCTTGAGCAGCCCACATTGCATTAAGGAAGAAACAACATTGGGGTCTTCCCCGACCAACTCACTAATCTCCTCATGCTCTCTTTCCCTCCAGTAAACATACATCCTACAAAAACCAAGTTCAAGAGGATTAACCCTTGCTTAAATTTTTTTTTTCCATTAAATAAAGGGTCCACGCGGTCTGTAATGATGACAGTCGCATGTACACGTGTGCAGTTTTTCCTCTACCTGAGTGTACACACAGCCTATCATAAGAAATCCCGCGTGGACCTAGGGCCAACCTTTTGAGGGTCGACGCCCCCCCAAAACTTGAAACTAAAAGCATAAATAAAGGTCTAAATTGCAAGAGGAGAGAGTTTATACTTACTTGGTCCAGGTAGATGGTTGTTTCGTCCACCGAAGCTCCCAGAATCAATTCTTTTCACAAAGGGATAGTTTTGGATTTTAGTCAATTTCTGAATTAACAATGGTGATAATGAGCTACCAGCTTCTATTCATAGAGTTTTTTGGCCCTTTTTTGTCAATTTTTGGACCCTTTGTCATTTTTTCTAAACTGAAAATCATTTAAGATGGTTCGGGAGTTTTATTTGGATGATCAAGGGAGGTTATCCTTTGGGTATTTGGAATTTTTTTGAGATTTGGGCGTTTGGATGGTCCTTTGGTAAAAAGTCATATTTTCCCAACTCGTTGCCTTTAAGTCAGGATTCCACCCCAACTTTATACATCTCATTGTCTTCTCCGCTTTTCCATAGGATAGATCCCACCGAGTTGTGACACAGAACCCTCATTACTTCTTTGGAAGTGTCATAATTTGGTGGTAGATCCTACCATAACATGGATGTCCTAGGTAGATCCGGGTTGCATGACGGTGTCCATGCTGTCACTAATGACTATAGGCTCGAGAGTCCTCCATAGTTTTTCCTGATTACGAGTTTGAGCCTCATTTGCATGATTCCTTTTCACTCTTGACCTCACCCTTCTGACTCCCAAGAAACATAACGGGTCTTCTTTTAAGCCCTTTTCAGACCTTCTAAACATGGAAATATTGTCAAGTGATCTTGTGGCCTTTCACGTTCGTTAAACTGAAATTTGAAGTCACGTCTATCTGGCGTTAGTTTACCCCTTTTTCGGTTCGGATGGTCAACTGTACAAACCAAGGTATACTCTAAGGAACTTAAGTTCTCTAGAAGAGTACCCCCAGGTATCATTTTAACCCTTTTTCGGGCCTGAGGGACTAAATGTATGAAAAAGGAACCCACATGGAGTCCATAGTTAATCTCTTTTCAGACTCCCTAAAATATAAAAGATCGTTGAGTGACCTTATTCTTTCACACTCGTTAAAATGGTCCAGAAGAAAATTTCTGATGGAGTCCATAGTTAGGATTTTTTCAGACTCCTTAAAAATGAAAAAATGGCAGAGTGATCTTGTCTTTATCACACTCGTTAAAATGGTTTTGAATAGACGTCTTCTCAGTGCTAATTTACACCTTTTTCAGACCGATTAGACTACCTTCGAAAAAGGTACCCCAGTAGAGTCTCCTTTTATATTTTTCAAACTCTTTGTTATCACTGAAATTTCGTCCGCACATGGCGACAAGAACTCTTCATCGTCAAAACAGGATTGGAGTCATTCATGGCACAGGATTAATTCCACAGCATTGCAAAAGGGTCAAAAAACTATACAAATGACCAAAAATGTGAAAGGCGTTTTACATCATCCAGGCGCGCGGGTTTTTTGCCCAACAGTCGTGCCTTGTGCACATATGCACGCTTTGTACGTTGTTGTTACGCGCATACGCGCACGCACCCAGATGATGTAAAGCGCCTTTCACATTTTTGGTCATTTGTATAGTTTTTTGACCCTTTTGCAATGTTGTGGAATTAATCCTGTGCCATGAATGACTCCAGTCCTATTTTGACGATGTTGAGTTCTTGTCACCATGTGCGGACGAAATTTCAGTGATAACACTCTCTAAATATGAAAAACCATTGATCTTACCTTCTCTCGGCTCGTTAAACTTACATCGAAGTATGTTACCATTGTGTGTCTTATTAATCGCATTTTCATACTCACATCTTTGGGCTAATGCCGGCTTCATGTTGCTCTCAACTGAACCATCTGAAGCATGCCTTATATGCAAGCCCTGTAGCACTTTGCCTCTGCGTCTTGACACCTTTGGCCCCTGGAGGATTTTTCTCGAGTGTCCAACTTTGAACATCAGTCTTGTCCCTGCGCCTCAAACTTGTATGTTTTCAACACTCAATCCTCCTTTGTAATGTAACATTCTTTTATTCTTTTTCCAAAATTATTGAAAAAGACAAAAAAAATCAAATATACCCCAAAAAGAGGAAGGGAAAAGTATTTTCTTTGTATTGGTAGCATAATGAGTTGCCCTCGGATAAAGCACATCTATCCATTTGTTTGATAAACTCTGGGATTTAATACGACCTTAGGAAGTTGTTCTCGCTACACAGAGATGTGTCCTCCCTCGTTTGGTTATTCTTCCAAACATATAGAGAGTTTGTCTTGCCTCCTGCCTCGTAAACTTATTTTAATTCCATGCTTCTTGAGTCTCATCATTTGTCGTTGTATTTTCCAAGGGAATTTTTTGCCGAGCCTGAGTCGACCCCTCTGCAGTTTGACTCTTGCCATCATGCCCGACCATCCCGAAAGTCCAATCAAGTCTATGCTTGAAATCAATGAAACCTTCAGTCTGATAATCAAGATTCTCTATTCCATGACCGAAAAGTTGTCGAAGACCTCTGGGTAGTGAATTCATACACTCATATTACACTCCTACCTGAGTTTTGAATATTTTGAATTTGTTGCTTGAGCTCTAAAGACCTCATCTCCAGCCATCAGGCCTTATCATCTTCTAGAAGATGGATACTCTATGTGTATATCTTTTTTATTTTGAGATGTAGCTCCGCTGTGTATTGCTCATGGCTACAATTCATATATTTATATGACGTGGATCTACAGTGTATTTGATTGGTAGCCATGATTTTATTTTATCTCGAGCATGGGTATGCCCACCTCGGTGAGACAATTATTATTTTGTAGATGACACCTCCCGATTTCTGGTCCCTGGGCTCACTTGTTCAGCACATCGGTGAAGATTGTTAATGTATTTCGGCCATAAGATGCTCTTTTGACCTCACACATTAGGGGGCATCTGTTATAACCCTAATTTTCACCAGACATGCTTACCTGGGATCAGGCCATCTCAGATTCCTTCTTTGCCAAAACACCGGTGAACAACTCTTCTTAAAAACCCCTTTTATAAATACCCACGCGCCCTGCTCCATTACTTCACGCATGTACACGCTAGTTGACCCAAGACAGCTCGCGTGTACCTAGAAAAGCATGGAAAAAGAAAAGTTGTTGATGTAACACATAGTTTTGGGTAAGTTAAATAAACCTTTAGGCCATGCATGGCCAGTCACTCGACCAAATACCTAGCTTCTTCTAGCCTATAAAAGAAGGGTTAGGGGTCCTATTTGAAAGGGGGAGAATCATAGTAAAGAAACTATACCCGATTGAGCATTCCCTTTGTCCTAACCTTTATCCATCCTTGTGCAAAGAGAAGTAGAGATAAAAGAAGTTGGAAGACAGTAGAAGAAGAGCCCATGACCAGGATCAAGGAGCAGTATCCGACTTTATCATTGTAAGGTATCATAGTGAAGTTAATAAAAGAATTGCTTTTCCCGTCCCACCATATGAGATTGTCATTATTGGAATATTGATTGTATGATTGATTAAATCTCTAACCCATTAGTTCATAGATCAAATGCATGTGGATTTCTTTGTTTGTCTTTAGTGAATGCAGGTCAGCATTGGGAGGAGAGTTGTATTCAAAGAATGACCAAGCATGACAAGGGATCAACATCAAACACGAAGAATAAGGTACATCAACTTAATCTCTTGAGCCTTCTATTTACATATGAGTAATGGGGGTCTAGGCATGGGACGATGGTAAAAGGTAAGAATCTTTAGGTCATTTATGCATGCATGATAAAACCCTTAGTGCTAGTTCGTAGGAGGGATTTTCCACCCACAACAACGTTCCACTGCTGGAACTAGTTTTTCTTACTTGCGACACTCGTTCCCTCCTCTGTATCGTAGCATTCATTTGTTATGAAAAAAAAAAAAAGATGGGCGGGAAGAGAGTACCATATTGTAATTGGAAGTAGTCAAATCGCCTTTAAACAAATCACAAATTTATTGAGTCCTTGTGTCATCATAATTTTTGGTTTAGCATGGCCTTAGGAAGTTGATCTCACTATAGAGTTTTCTCTATTGACTGGTTACTCTTCCAGTCTCTCTAGAGAACGATATTGATGCCTCCTGCATCTGATTGTCACATCATTGAGTCTATGCTGCTAAAGTCCACCATATGTCTCATGCTCTTGTTCAAAGGAAGTCTCACAACCTGCGTTGACCACTCCTCAGAAATATTGATTTTGCATGTCAGCCAAACCCTCAGTTTGTCTCAGAATCACATGATACCATGGTCTCATCATGCACCCTATCCCTACTTGCATCATCGGTAGGTCACCTTGAACCCAACAATCGATATTTCATCGTTGGTCATTGACTGGGTGGTTTCCCTTATGTTCGACAACAAGACATCTATTCACACTTTGGGATTCACGCAGTGTCTTGGATTCCATTATCCTTATTGATGGTTTCCTTGCCTTTGTCAGCAATTTTCATCATTGGCTGCTATTTAGAGGGTCTTTTTCATCTACCACTTGCATTTGATACATGCAAAATATGCACAGGGTCGTTGGTTCATGAACATGTTCTTCGTCTGATCTCCACCAAATCATGAAGCTACTGCTTTGTTCCTCGTGTTGACTAATGAGAGATGCCTTAATGATATCCTTTTAGTGAGTCTCTTTCCATTGACTTCATCTCATCTATTCTGGATATGAGACCTAGAGTTTTATGAGTACCTTGATGCTTGCAGTCATTAGTGGCAGACTCTCTCACCATGGACAGATGGGAATACATCAATGTGTCCTGATCAATGGATTTATCAAGTTTTTGACACCAACTCCTTTATTCATACTTGTAGGAATGTACTCGGTGCCTTGATACCTACTTTCATTATTGGTAGGATTTCTCACATTTGTTAACATTATACCTCAATGATCGGTAATCAAATGATGTCTCATTATGTTCGAATTCAAATCCTTTATTCACATGATGTAGACTTGCACCCTTGGTGGATAGTGTATAAGACTTGATGACATCACTGTGTGACCGCAGCTCTCCTCAGCTGTTGCTTCCATTTCATTGGACCAACACCTCTTTGACTTTAGGGATCATGGGAGATCAGATTGTACTTCATGGTATATAGATATCTTCATATTGATTTTGAGACTGGTTTCACTGGGCCTTGTTCGTGACTATGACAACTTTTGGCATGAAAGCACATTTGTATTTGCCTATTCATGGCCATGAACACTTGTTTGGTATATTTTCCACATGGATCTGCATTGTAATCTTGGCAACCATGTATGCAAATCCAGTACATAATGTAATGAGTAATTGAGTTCATCCAGCTGGTTCTCTACCACTCCACTTCTGGCTTATTTATAATGTATTTAAACCATCGCATATACTCCTTTGATATCACACATTAGGGGGCATATGTTATAACAAGATTTGCCTCACCATTGCTATCTTGCACAGAGGGCCTTTTTCCATTTCCTTATGTAGAATTATCATCCCTTTTTGATGAATCCAGAGATAAAAATATGCATTTTTCCACATATACTCTCCCTATCAGTTATACAATATGTGTATACGCTGGAGGATCCACTACAACCTACATACATTGAGATTTATGCTAGACAATACAAAATGAGGTTCGGTTTCCATGTCACGACATAAGATGTCTGATCCCTGGCCTTCCATATACTAGAAATGTTCTAACTCGGCCCTTCAGTTGCATTTTGGAGGCTATAAGAGCACAATTTCGAGCTATGGAAAAGAAGAGAAAGCATTCAACTTTGAGAGAAAAGTTACTCTAGAGAAATTACTTCATATTGAGTGTGCATCCCTCTATCCCTCAAGTATAAACAAAGTGTTCAACACCCAATCTCTTTCCGTATTGTTGAGAGGACCTCATTGCCTCTTTCCTATGAGATTGCCTTTGGTAGAGGATTGAAGTGGTGGAGGCCCAGTTGGAAGGAACTTGGTTTCTTGGTTTTGAACCATGCCGAAACAGAAGTCTATAATGTTGTCACTTCTGCTGATCAATTATTAATATAAATACTCCTTTCCTGTCCTATTGGTATCTTGAAAATATATGATTACTATCCATGGGCGTGTTTGTAATTCTTATTAATGGATTATGCTATCTAATTTGCTAACCCCTTTTGTATAATCACTATGTACTTTCGCTACTTGTTTGTTAAGAACTTCTTGTGGGTATAAAGATTTGGGTCAAAGTGCTCAATGGTGGAACATCATCAAATGTTGGATCGAGGTACACCTCTTTCTTATATTTCGCATTAGTCTATATAAAATATGTTGGAATTGAGTTGATTTATGCAGTCATACCTATCTGTTGTGGTTTACCCTTGGCCATAGAGAGTTTTTCCCTTGTAACACTTGTAAGAAAAGTTATGGATTTTTCCTACAAGAGAAATCAAGATAATGCCAGCTCTGTTACCTTCATTAGAGAATTAACCATAAAAGTGCATGTGCCACATACCGTCATCTAAATCAATTGGTTCCATGGGAATGTTGCCCTCCTCAACAAAGATAGAATACACCCCTAGGTCCTTTTCGATGTAGTTTACATTAGGTTGTGGGGTACTCTCTATGTAAGGTGAAATCCATCCCTCTCTAAGGACTATAATGTTTTTAACATTCCGAGGAATGGATAAGTGTGTCCCATCGAGTGAGAGGTATCCTCCCATCAAAGCTTGAAAATCTCTTCCCAAGATGATTGAGTAATTTCTTACTGGCATATCAATTACTTGAATACTAAGGGTTGTCATTATTTCAGGGTGAGCGCACAAAACTAAGGTCACATATTTAATCTAGACTATGGTTTTTTGTTGTATACTATTATAGGAGAACATGCTTCTGGTGTTTTCATTTGTACAATACAAGACTAGATCTTCCATAATAATATTTGACATCACACTTGGGCCCAAACCACCATCAATGAGGCAACAATGGGAAATCTTCTCCATAATCTTTACTGAAATGTAAAAAGGGGGATTTTTGATAGGGTATCTAAATTTATGTACACCTACTTTATTTACAGACAAATCCTCTTCATTTACCTCTTCAGAAAGATTGGCTACAACAAAATCTTTTCCTTCCATGAATTGCTTCATATGCATATGTTGTTCAAGGATGGAAACCATGTCTAGAAGGGTTTCATTTTCTTTGATATTGTCCAACTGATTCAATATATTGTAATTGGAAGAGGGGAGAGGGGAAGTTGTTCCTTGACTTTCAGGAACCTTAGGAACCTGAACAGTAGTAGCAGGTGAGGATGAGCTTGGGATAGAAGAATTATGAGGAGGATCAAATTTTCCCTTGGAGGCATAGGCTTCGTTCCTAGTATTGATGATCATGACATCTTCTGGATCTGCAAAATATAGGACAACGATAGTGGTTTATGGTATTTTACCAAAGATCTTATCTCTGTCACTCTTCCTTACCTCACATGTGGCTTCCTCGTGGTGTTCCTCATAGAAGTTACACCAACTTCGAGGAAAGATAACTTTAGGATGAAAATTATTTTCAATTAGATTTCTAAGGGGTGCATAAGAGGATGAAGCTCCAGGGGTGAGAGGGGAGACAGTTCCCTTTCACTCGAATTCTATCATATGATTATTCATGTCTTATACTAGCTATAAGAGGGAAGACATGTCTATATGTTTAACCGATTATCCTTGAGGAAGACCTGTTCTTTCAAGTTGTTATTCATACTCTAAACAAGTATGCAGAGTGGAACTGAGATTATCAATGTATTTTTCCTCAAGCCTATAGCGGTAGGGGGAAGGTAATGCATTGTAGTAATGCATGAAATCGACTTGGCTCTAAGGTCGAATGAGTTAAGGGATTTGATTGTATAACTTAGTGAAACACAAGTTGAAGCACTTGATGGTTTCACCATCCTTATAGGCGATGTTATTGTATTCCTGTAACTTCTTGATTGGGATTTTAGATTTCCCATAAGTGGATCTGAACCAATAGATTGACGCCTCCCAAGTAGACAAAATATTAGTGGGAATGTCAAGGAAATCCACCACAGCCTTTCCCTCCAAGGAATTGACGAATAAGTGCATGAAAGTATCATTGTCATTGGCTCCTATGTTGTGACAAGAATTAGAAAATTCCACCAGGTGTTTGTTTGTAGTGACAATGTTATTTCCTGAAAACCTAGGGAGATGTTCTTTGAATTTAGGAAGTGGACGAGTAGTAGGTGCTAGGTTAAGAGGAGAGGACACATGCCACAGTTTGGTTGTGGCATCTTCTTCAAACTGAAAAATCCCATACTTTTTAATGACTTTAGTGGGATTTGTGGTAGATTGGACAGGGATATGGTTGTTATATAAGCTACCAATCATTGATGACGATGAAGACTAAGAAGAGGAATCACTTCTAGTGCCACCAAAGCCACCACTAGATGTCATCTTGTGGATGATAGGTGAAGGATAAGAAGACAAACTTGAAGAATCAAACAAATTTCTCCTTAGAGAACTTTGTTGGGTAGATAACACAATGTTCCTTCTTCCTATTTCAGAAATAGGATTAATTTTGGGTGATAAGGCTCTTCTTCTTCTAAAGACACGAGAGTCTAAGGAAATGAAAGAAAGGCCAAAACTGAAGGAACAAGAAGGTTATTGCTGATTTCTAGGTTGTATATGTCTAGCTTCTCAACTTTATTGGGCACTAATATCTCGCTTAATTTCTTCCCATGAATGATTAAGCTCAACATGAGTATTGGCAGTGTCTAAAATGGTGTTAAATAGGTTCAAAGCAATGTTGGTCTGATCTTGAAGACCGGGCCCAATATTGGGCTGCCTTGCAACATGCACAATCATTAAGCATAAAATAGTCAAAGAATCAATATCAGAAAAATAGATGTATTCGATGATAATCGAGTATAAAAATTAACCATAGAGATATTGAAGATCTCCCCAGTATGGTCGCCAAATAAATGTTGAGGAAAATATATGAAATGATCTTCCTTAAGAATTTTCATATTCTTCTTGGCTAAAGAAAAATAGACGGGAATGTCACCCTATGTTTATAGCCATCAAAAATAATATCCTAACTCACAAGTATTGATTACAAGTGCTTAGGCTAGTCTTTTTATAAATACAAGTTTGCTGGAAAATTCATTATTTATAAGATTTTCTGAATATAACAGTTGCTAAAATAAATGTAGGGACAAAAGTAAAGACACCAAGATGATAATCAAGATAGATGAGACATAAAGCAATCCTTTATTTCATTCCAATTCATCAAAGATTCATTCTCTTTACAAAATTTTGTGAAGAAGTTTTGGACCAAACTCAAACATAGACCTCCCCGATGAAACATACAAAATGACCTATGACAGAAAATAAAAACATGAACTCTAAAAGTTGGATCAAATTGCCACATATTGCTTCCCACTCGAATCTGCACAATAGCCTTTGTCAGTCATGAAAACTAATTCACAAATAGACAAGTCGACACAAACTATCAAAGATAGATCAACACGTCTGAAAAACAAGTGTTTGAATGATGTAATTCAACCCTGAATCTTGCTACCTACAATAAGACCTTGGTATCATAAAAAAGAATTAGCCTTATGATCAATTAAGGAATGAATGAAAACTGAACTATCTCAACACAAACTCAAGAAGAAAACCTTAGTATGCTTCTCCTTCTCTCCTCCTTTTGTTCCTCCCTTTCCTTTTGCCTTTAAGCAAATTAGAATTAGTTGAAGTAGTTGAACTACTCCCTTAGTTAAGTTAACTAATAACTCAACCAATTTTTTGTTAAGGTGGAAAAGTAGTAAATCATAATAAGGGTTTTAAATAAATAATAACTAGTAGGTGGGACCCATTGTGACTCCCTTTAGCTTTTAACAATCATAACATAGCTAGTTAATTTAACAACATCCCTACTTATGACTCCCATCATCACATTCATATTTGACAATTTATCTCAATGATTTTTGCAATTATTTCCAAAACATATTGCCAATATATCCAAAAAGCATGTTGTCTGAAAATATGAAGTCAATTGTTCTCAACAATAAATAAATAAATAAAACTTAAAATCCATATTTTCCAGTCTGTGAGGCAATTGTTTCCTTGTTGTTTCTATCACCTTTTAATCTTTCTAAATTTTCCTTAGTCTGTGTGGAGCCTTTAGGTCTAATATCGCTTATCATATGAGAGAAACCATCCCTCCATTACATGCGAGAGGACACCGATTTATCAAAATCATTTGAAGGTGAGGAAGGGACAATAGTGGCTTTCCCTTTGACAGGGGCATGATGGGCCTCGGTTTTCAACCTTTTTCGTGAATATCTCATCCCTGTATGCATAGTTGATTAGAAAATAGTTCCTTTAACAACCATACATGAAAACTCTTTTAAAATATGAAATAAATTTTGGCTCAGCAACATATCAGACTCATGCAATCCAATCCATACAAATTGTTTAACCATTGTCAATGAGAACGGGGTGAACAAATGTTCTGGGATATGCGAGGGGTTTGTATTGAGAGGAAAATGTTAAAATTAAGGGGGAAAGAATCATGGTTACTTCTCACAGACAACAACAATCAAATGTAATGTAAACTAAAGAGCATGTCACTGTAATCCATATAAGAAACTGCGATTTCAAATTGTTACCATACAAAATTCCTCTTAACTGTAATTAAATTTTAGGAACAGGGAATGAAAAATGAATATGGGAAGGCGAGGGGATTGTAATTAGATAAAAGTGAGATAATGGTAGGGAGGAGAACAAATATTGTTCAGAAAATTAATTAAGTAATCCATAAACATTCTATATCAAACAAAAAAGATCCAACACCAACCAAATAATCACTGTGCTCAATTAAACAACCACTATGTAAAACGCAATCAATTTTTCGTATTACTTGCTCACTTTTCGAAATGAAATCATTAACACAGTGTCATCAAAACAAGACAACATGCCTTCCACAACAACCTGTAAGAGTTATTTTTTTTCCCAATTGTCCTAGTTAATATTTAAAACAATTTATAAATCAATTGACAGTCACTTGTTTCAATTTGTTCCATGAAAACATCAACCCCTGTTCATGAATCATTTCTTCAAATCAAACACAGACACAAAAAATCACACCTAATTCCATTACTCAAGTCCATTTAACAATTAATTTGTAATGAGACCATACTGACACAGAATTTGTGCCCTTCTTTGAAACAATGCATCATATCCTTCAACCATACACAATGGACAATCAAAATACAATCATCAATATATCCTGACTTTCCATTTAAACACACAACAATCACCCTTTCAAATTATACGACATTGTAGGATACACAAACCATTCAAAAAAAAAAAAGAGCATGTTTGTGACTGTACATGTTTAATTAATCTGAATATAAACATCAATGACGTTGAGCTATCAATCTAATACAGGGAGACATCGACAGTATGCTCAATCCCATTTCTCCAATCAACCAATTAACCAAAACCACTGTCAACATAATCAACAGAGATGAGCCAACAATCGAACACTGTCGACGATACACCACGAACTCATAACAATCAACAATGTACCCAACGAGATATAATAGGCTCCACTTATCAAAAGTCAATATTTGAGTAATCAAGGGTTCGCTCTGTAGACCAACACAGGGGAACTAGAGTCGACAACCAGCAATGGGTAAGAACCTCCAAGACCATATGGTGAACACATAGGGAATACCACCAATAACCTCACAGACATGGTGAGATAGGAGAGACTATGAACAGAGGAGAAAGGCTTCATTTTGGTCCTCTAATAACACAAAGAACACGCAGGGTATAACCCTTGTGATTTTCCCAATCAACCAATTAACCATGATGAGATAAAATAGAACCGAGAAATAGAAATATAACCCACTGCACAACCATCATTAGCATGAACAAAACCATACCCAGGTGAAACGATACGCAGTGACACAAGGTTGTTCAAACCCAACAACCCCATAACAACAAAATGATCGGGCATGGTGAGGGGACAACCAACAAATCAAGAATGAATGAAACCCTCCACCCAAAACCAATAAGGACGCAAAATAGCCTTCATGGCTACTAATACTTGGAAAAATCCATGAACATGTTACTTCAACCATCATTGTAATGAAAACCACACAGAACATCCATCTCGGGGAAATATCACAAGTTTACAAAGTTTCCAATCTAAAGAAAAGAATAGACCCATACATCATCGAGCCAATATCTATTTCATAACCATAATGGGTTCATGGATAGATAAAAAGACATACCTATAACCAAAAGCCTTAAAAATGCGATCTTGGTCGAGCGGTTCTCCCCTTGCCTAAAAATCGGAGATTAACAACGTCAAAACACAATTGAATAATAGACAAGATAGGGTGAAAGCCAGTGGGAGGGTTATCGAGTGACGTACAGTAAATGCACATTGATTCTATCTGTTACTCATTCAATCACTTAGTACATGCCAACCAACCATTTCATTAATTCATTCAATTAAATAATGCATCAAAACCAACATCCAAAATGCGCCACCATATTAACCATTGCCAAACATACCTTAACACATATCAAACGTTCCTTCACATGAATCAATATATTTCATAGCCATTTACATCGATAGTTTGGATTAATATTTTCCCTCTTAACTCCAAATGTATAGTGCAACATCGTATAACATAGTAGCATAGTTCCTCTATGGTGGATTTTCTTCATATTGCTTTATTTCTTTTCAATTTCTCTTATTTGTTGTTACTAACATGTATCTTTTGTAGGTGGCACAAGTAATAATTTAAGGAGTAAATGGCAAGGTAACCACGGATATCATAAGCCATTTTAACATGACATTAGATCCTATAGCAACAAACATGCATTATCCATCGTCCAATTGTCACGAGTAGAACCAACATTTATCATCAATCATGCTCAAACCTGTAAGCAGTGTCAAGAAACAATAAAAAAATCAAATAAGAACCATATATGATCCTCCAATCTACAAGGGGTTCCCACCTACTAGTATTATATATATCACTATCTTATAATTAATAGGGTTTAGAAATACTTTGCGGTCGAAATCCTCGTTGTGATTTTAATTGTAAACATGTTGTTATCTACTCTTTGTCCAGTTCTCATCCCTATGGCACTGAACCTGTTTCCTTTTATTCCTTTTTTTTCCCTTTCCCTCTTGACACGTCATATTTTGTCCTTTCTGCGTCATCCTCTAGTTGCCTAAACTCCTGCCCTAGGTTGTGTTTCTCCTCCACCCGCATGGTGTTTGGTTCATATTTGGGTGTGTGGATTTCATCCACATACACTACTGCTAGCACTTATTTTGTGCCCTATTGCGTCGCCCAAGTATTGGTTCTTTTGATTCTACCAGTCGTGCCTAGAGATCCAACTCTAGGTGATGACATGCTGATGAAATCCAGAATGCATATTTCTAAATCTCCACCTGCTATAAAAAATGCACACTCTCCTGCTTTTCAACTCGGATCTGTGTTCTTATCCTTAGAAAAAAACACAATGACTTCATTCCCCCCCTTTTCGGACTTTATAGTGAGACGATGAAGTGACAACTGTTCTGCACTGACAATTGTCACTTTTTCACTTTTTGTTGTGTTTCCTGCACGCTGTGCCTTTCTACACTTTAACTGCTCTACGACGCGTAGTGTTTTCAATCAATGGTTTTTATGCAGTTCACTGCTAATTATAAGATTTCTATTATATCAAAACCTTCCATATCCGCCAATTTGTTTGTATTTTTATCCCATTCCTACTTTTTATGTATTTTCTTATTTTTCTCCTTTTTGTTTCTTTATCTCATTTTCTCTATCTTAATTTCTACTATAATACACTATGTACATATTTTCTTACTGTTCTATAAACTTTTAAGTTCTAGGAGGTTGATTGTCCCTGTACAATTTCAGTAGACTCCCATTTATCAGTCCATTCAATTTTGTGCCTCCCAAGTCTTTTAACTGTATCCATCTCTCGTTGGTGACAGTCTTCACTTTGTATGACCCCAGCCAATGCATTATGAATTTTCCTGTATGCTAAAAAAACTTACTGAAATAAAGCAAGACTAGGTCTCCTTCCTTGAAAATCTTTCTTTTGATATTCCAATCATCCCAAGAATCATCTCTTGTTTTCAATAATTCCTGGTGGAATCCTTCCAGGATCCTGTCCTCTTCCATTTCCATGAGCTGAATTAGTCTTTCTTTTACTGCGCCTCGTTCTATCATGTTGGTAATTGTTGCGACACACAAGCTAGGTGCCATAAATTCTAATGGCACCACTGTTTTCCATACACCAACCTGAATGGTGTCTTTCCTATCAAATGTTTGCATGTAGTCCTATATGTCCACAATACTGTTGGTATATTCAAATCCCAATATTACATGTTGACATTGCATATCTTTGTTAGAGCATTCATGAATATTTTATTGAAGGCTTCTATTGTTCCATTTGCTTGAGGATGGTATGTTGTACTCTTCTAATGATAGAGTTCAAACTCCTCAGTCATAGTCTTGATAGTACCATTGATAAAGTGAGTGCTTTGGTCACTCGTCAATATTCTTGGATAGACAAATCTAATGATCACTTTCTCAAACAGGAAGTCTGTTGTTATCTTGGCGTTGCAGTCTTTGATTGGTGCGACCTCTACACATCATGTCAAGTATTTTTTTGCAGTGATGATGTATATAGATCTTGATCTTCTTGGTGGTGGATGAATCGGTCCAACAAATTCTATAGCCCATTTTTCAAATGCTTGCAAGGTTACTTTTGGTCTTAGGGAAATCTCATCCATTCTGTTAGGTTTACCAATGCTTTTACAGACATCACATCTCTAGAAATAGTCCTTAGCATCTCTGTGAATTTTTGGCCACCATAGGCCTACGTGCAATACCTTATACACGTTATCTTTTCCTACATAATGTCCTCCAACTATTCCTTCATGAGCTTCTACCAAAATCTTAGGAATTTCGTGTTCTAGTATGCATCTTCTCAAAATGTTGTTGGCGCCCATCTTGTATAAGTGTCATGCAATCAATTGATAGTATATGGATCTGACTACCATATTTTTCTTCTGCACAGTGTTAAACTCTTGTGGTGTAGTCGTTGTACTCAAGTATTCAATGATTTTAAAAAAAATTCATCATCTACTTGGACTAAAAATAACTTCACATCAGGGATGTTGTCTTCCAAGTTGGTAGGTTCTTCTCCATTGGTTACCCTTGACAAGTGATCTGGTCCTGCATTCAACTTCCCTGGTTTGACTATTAAGTCAAAATAAAATTCTTGAAATAACAGTAGCCATATATAGATCCTACCCCCCAACATTGGCTTGTTGACTATGTATTTTTGGGTTGAATGGTCTATGAACATCTTAAATTGTTTTCCCAGTACATAATTGTTGGGTATGTGTTATATTCTTTGCATGTGTGTATGTGGGGGCATCAGATTCGATAGCTGCGTTTGACGATCCAAACTTCCTTTGCTCTTTGTGTCGTTTGCATCGGGTGATTTCCTAGGGGGGGTGCCAAGGGGGGCCAGGTATGCCCCTCCTGGTTACACACATTGTTCGGGGCAGTGCCCCAAAATTTGTTTTTGGGCGGTTTTTCTATTTTTAGTGGTTTTATAAATTAATCCTGGATTAAGGTATTAGGGTTTTGGTAGCTATGAAATACCTAAAACATTGTATATATTGTATGGTGAATGTTGAAATTAATATAATGAATATTTGAAAGCTGTGGCACCAAGGAAGACTGGTTTTATCCTGGTTAAGGGTTTCCAACGTAAATATCTATGTACTATGTGTATGAGCCATTGATTAATTTATGTTTTACTTAAGAATATATATGCATTGCTTTAATTCACATGTTTAAAACTTACATGTGGTATCAAAGATCGTTTTTGGCTTTAGAGGGATGCCTTTGTTATTGAGGGTTTGGCTTGGTCTTGATATATCAAGTTTATCTTTGGTCTGTGATAAACCTGGGTTTAGTGGGAGATTTTGCAGTGGTTATTCGAGTGTAGAAAGAGGAATGGAGAGCTATTCTAGAATCGAGATAGAGAAGTTAAACGGTAAAAACTTTGAGCTATGGAATCTCAAGATGGAGGACCTACTTGTAGACAAAGAACAATGGATCACTGTGGATCCTGGTACACAGCCTACAGGTATGAACCTATTGGCACACAGACGACTGGTACACAACCTACTAGTACACAAACTACTAGTACACCACCTACTGGTATGTTGAAGGAAGATTGGGAGAATTTGGACATAAGAGCAAGGAGTACTATTCGACTCTGCCTGGAAGATTCAGTGTTTTTGAATGTCTCGGGAGAATCTATAGCCAAGGAACTATGGGATAAGTTAGGGAATTTGTATCAATCAAAGTCCTTGGTAAACAAGTTGTTTCCTCGAAAGAAGTTGTATCATTTTCGGATGGAAGATAGAGATTATGTGATAGAACATCTAAATGCCTTTAATACTTTGGTAAGTGAACTTGTCTCTGTTAATATTACAATTGCATAAGAAGATAAGTGTATTACTTTGTTATGTTCTTTTCCAGACTCTTGGGATAATTTGGTTGTATCAATTGGTAGTACCACTCAATCTACATGGAAGTATGAGGATGTAGTTGCATCCTTGTTATCTAAAGAGATGCGGCGAAAAATCATGGATGGTCATATCACATATGCTTTATTTGTAAGAGGTATTACTCAAGACATG
>ML780843.1:228502-309084 GCA_009831015.1 Picea engelmannii
AAATCTCTTAAACCACTTTGATTACTTTGACCTTTTGGGGCTTCTAGATGACATATGAGGGTCCTCCAACTTCGTAAGGCCATAACTCTCAAACCGTGAGGAGTTATGTGACGTTCTACATACCACCAGAAATAGAATGACATATAATATCCATATATAATATTATTATCTGAAAATAAATCATAACTCATACCATTACCCATCAAACAAACTTGGGTCCATTACCCAAACCTGGGGTTTCCAACTTCTCATGGCCATAACTCTCTAACCGTGAGGAATTATGTGATGTTCCACATACCACCAGAAATGGCATGACAAGAAATATCCATCTAGGATATTTTCCCTAACAAATTCACTTTCCTTCATCTCATTATTCCATAATTAAGCATGGGTTATCTTACTCCACAAAGCGTTTTCCCGTGAGGGCTTTCACCATAAGGGGACCACTTTGGAGTTCATCCATATTTACTTATTATCAACCATGAAAAAACAATAATGATTCATATTTACATCAAACACTATTGGGTCCATTACCCAAAACTTTGTGCTACGGGTCTTTCTTCAAGGGTTGACATCAATGACAACCAACCTTAATCAACAATCAATGGTCGTTAAGATTGAGGAGAGTATGAACCGTCAGATCACTCTATGTCGGGAACATATCGTGACCATCAGATTTACTAACTACTAATGCATACTAATGCATACTAAAGAAACACACTTTTACCTGACGACATATTAGACCAAGTAGATCTTAACTATCTCCTAAGTGTCTAAATATCCTAACAGACATTCCCTTGTATAATGTCCTGGTTGTTGGAAGTTATGGCATACTAATGGACCTATCCCTCTTCCAAATCATCCTCTACTTCATCATCCACGTCTGTATCCACCTCGATCTCCTCGCAGTGCATTGTACTGAGGCACTTTATTATACTGTGTGGGTTTATACTGTGGTTGCGCGTTATTATACTGAGGTTGCACAGTGTTATACTTCTTCTTCCCAGTTTTGTATGGAGGTGGTACCTGGTTAAATTGAGGTTCATCTTTCCTTGACATCATATCTTCCTACACCCTATAGGTATCTGACATTCTCTCTCGCATCAAGTCCATTGTCCTAAAATCTTTATCAACATGACCCACTGATTTTCAAAAGTTGCAATATGAAATCTTGGGTACTATCTAATACTTTTGCATCATTGGACAATGATATGGATCATGTCCATGTGTTTTACATAACTCACACCATGGTCCTCCTATTGGAAAAGGGTTTGGTATACCTGATACCATGTACTGCACAAATGTTGGGCACACATTCTTGTGGTGTCCTTCCATCCTACATGTGGTGTACACCAAAAACATTATATTTTCTCTTTGCCCCTATTCTGGTTTAGTTGAAATGTGAGGTTCTTCAGATCCTCCTTCATCTCCTCTATTGTTGGATATTTCTTCTAGTACTGATTCTCTTCGAGTTGTAGGGCTTCCTATAGAGCCTCTTCCCGCGTTTGAAACTTTTGTTTCCTCAAAGGGTATTTCAGGTGTGGTAGTAGTGAATTCACAAAGAGATTTGTATGTTGCATATCCGTCATGACATACTTCAATTTTCCCTTCAATCATTTGAACCTGTGATCAATCTACCACATAGAATCTCCTGGTTTTTGTCTGAACTCAATCATCTCATTCATGTACTAGTCTTCTGAGAAGGGATGATTTTAAGGATGGAAATTTATTTTAAAATGTAGAAACCTTGGCGAATATTACTAATCCTTCATATGCTAACTATAAATGTTTGTCTATATTTTTGTAAAAATATTCAAATTTCTAAGGATTTTATATAGTTTTTATAAAATTTTGGCGATTTTTAAGATAAAATAATTTTATCCTATAGAATTTGGGCGAATAATGTTTAAAAAAGAGAATCTCTTTTTTGGAAAAACCATGGAAAATTAGCCCATGAGCGAAATTTAGCCCCTAAAATCATCCATGCTTCTGAGCCAGGCTTCTAAAATTCATTTATCAGTAGATTCTTGACATATGCAATCATCCTTGTTGTTCTTGGTGGACTGTTTAAAGATAATCTCATGTACCAATCAAGTGCATGATATCTTAGCGTGATAGCTAACTACAAAAGTTTTGTATCCTCATCTGTGATCTTCTTTTCTTCCCAAATATTCTCACAGATAAACAAGTGCTTTTCAGGATCCTTTGATGCCTCTCCATTGAATCAGGTAACCTGATAGTGGGATCATGTCCTTCCATCTTGAATGGTGATGAACTATGACCTTTTCATGATGTAGATACTTGGTTACTACTTCTTGAATTGTCTCCTCCAGTTGCTTCTCCTTGATTGGGTGCACTTCTTGTTGTCTTTCTTCCACTAAAATTCAATTGTCTAAACGATGATGTTTTTTCTGGTGTATTAGTCGCACATGGGTTTATGGGTTCCACACTAACACTGACATGGATAGGAGTTTTTCCTTTTGTTCTTGCCCTTGGACCTCTTGTCTTCCTTTCATATGTTGCGTGTAATATTTCCTCAATCTTCTCCACAGCACAAAGATCCTTTACCTCGTCTTCATCACTTGCCAAGCCCTCTCTCTATTATATCTCTCTTTGTATTTTTCATATTATATTGGTAGGGTACTCCACTGTGCATTTTTCCAATTGTTTCAATGATCTTTTTGACCTGATATTCGTCCATCATGATTGGGTCCAAGGCCTCCTCTTTATTTTCCTTATCCATCTCTTCCTCGATTTCTCCAGCTCTTATCAGTGATTCCCCCCTTCCCCCATGCATGCAGGGAAGTTTATATGTCGGATGCCATAGTCATCACACCTTTGTTATACAGTAAGATATTCATGGAAGTATGGATCGATCTGATATACCTACCTATGGGTCCCTTTAGGAACTCTTACTCTGTTTCACTGTAAGACTTCGTACTATCTACTACAAATTCTGTGATAAATCCTGTAACAATATTGTCTAGCCAAAAATCTACTGCGCACGTAAATGTGTTTTTAACTTGTTGTAGCTGTGTGATCTCCACAAGATTCCACTCGAGTTGTCTGATTCAATTTGTAGGGTGGTTTTCTTTAAACCTCAATATCCACTCCTGTGGTACATGCAGAAAATCATAGAAAAATACTTCATGCAAGTCACTAAACACATATTTGTGTAGATATTTGTGCGGTTTTATTTTAGGGTTTCTATTTTATTTATACACAAACTCCAGCTCCTTTGTTTTCAACCATCTTTCGATATCCGCCTTCATTGGATTCCACAGTCTGAACATTCCCTTCTATAGTTTCATTTTTTGTGTGATTCTTTCATGGATCCCACTCACTCAATCCCATGCAGTTCCAGACAGCAACAAAACCATTTTTTGGTTACTACTCTCTCTTCCTACTTTTTGGGATGACCCAGGTTCATATCTAAACAAGATTCCAACAAATCCTTCTAAAAATATTGTCCCTCCTGGTAAACCAAAAGGAAACATAGTACACAGAGTGTACTACACAATCTCATCCGAAGTAGTTCTATGGGTGACTGCAATGCTCAAGTGATTGTAGTTTGGGAGTGAGTGGGGATCTGGTATTGTACTTTATGATCTTCATTCATTTATTGTATCATCCATATATATTAAATAATTTTTCATTCTTTATTCATGCATGTAAATCAACAGATCTAACTACTTCATCAAGACATTCATCTAGGATTTAACCATTTACAACAATAACATAAACAATAAGCATTTCACATTACACATGATCTATAGTGGTTCACCCCCTCATGGGCTACATCCACAAAGATTTGGCTGCTTCATCTCTTTTGTCATAGTTTTGCAAAATATGGCGCTGCGCACACTACATTCCTCTCTAAGTTGGATCAGGATATTTTATGAGGTGGACTAGATCACACCAGGTTCCCCAACCTATGATCTAACCCTCAAGATCTATCCTACTTGCATCTCTATGGCTCAAAAACTTATCAAAATCATGCCATGCATGCAATACTCTCCAGTGATAGTTTTCTAACATGTGCTCACAACCAACTCAACCTCCTCCAACCCCAACCTAGACCTCCTAGGTATTTATTTATACTACATTACCATCTTGACAATTTTTACACTTTCTTACCAAAAAATTAACCCTAGCCTTGTTAGGTCTGCCTTCATGTGCACCTTGCATGATTTCCTCCTTTGCATGTGGCTTTACCTTGCACATGTTTCTTTTCCTTCCACTTTCACATTTCCAAAATTAGGTTTTTCCCTACCAAATTTGGGTTTCTTCTCAAAATAGGCTTGTGCCCAACAACTGGAATACCTTCATTAAGGTAATTATTTTGGTACATTTATATATTGGTATAAATACTTATTTTTAGCATTTTCATTTTTTTTTCTTTTCAAAAAAATAATGATTCCTTTTTTGTAATTATAGTATGTTCTACCTCTATCTCTCCCTGACATCTTTGACAACAACATAAAACAAGTTATATATTCTTGTCCCTTGAGAAGTTGTCAATGGAACTATGGAGAGGAATCCCAGGGGCTAAGAATCAGAGAAAGCCTTAAATTCATTCTTGTAACAAACAAAATTATGAAAAATTGTGGATAAGTTTTTCTCTCTCTTTTATAGAACTCTAGGCCCTCAAAAAATACCAGACCAAATATCAAAACATTCAACTTAAAGAGGATTTTTTCTACAATGATTCAGACAATTTGAGTTTGATTTGAGAAGGGATGGATTTAAAATAAATACAAAATAAACATGTGAGGAAGATTTAAGGTGAATTTAACAATTTATGGAAAGAATAACGTGTTGAGAAATTAAGATTTCAACAATTCTAACAACTGTACTTGATCATTAAATCATGCATCAAACAATAAAAGTTTTCATATTTTTAAATCCATGGAGATACCCTTTGCACATCATTAAATACAAGAAAAATGACAATAAGTGGTCATACATTCATAGGAAATCACTTCAGTATCATAATCTAGACAACACGCAGTTACATTGAACATGTCATAAAACTTGTTGTTCGAGATTTTATTAATGGGAATCTGATACAAGAATTCATGGGATGAGAGGGATGTATTTTATAAGAGACATACACAGAAAAGAAACACAAATTGAATTATAACACAGGGGATGAATCTCTTAAATCCCACAACATTGAATTTTTTTTTGTGTCTGAGGGGATATTGATCAAACAATTTAGGTATAAGATACTCTTAAATTCCCCAAAGTGTCGACCCTAAAAATGAGCTCCCTCCATTGACCTATAGATGCTTCTTCTTGAGAGAAAACCACTTGCTTGGATGAGTAGTTCTTGAAACCATGATAACAACTTGCCAGAATATTGAAACCATGTTTGATTTTCTAACCATTCCCAACATTCCAGCCAATTTTACCTGATTTTACTGGGAAGAAACCAATTTCTACCACTAGACGAGCCTTGTTGATATTGTTGTTCGGTGTATTCTTGTAGTCCAATTGAGACTTTATTTTATTATTTATGGATGTCTCAATTGATTCCCATTATGGCATCGTGAAACTTTTACCTTAGAAGCCGAGATGATAGGATGAATGTTTCCTTCCAACTAGAAGCACCCAATAACTTAAGGTACAATCATCCAATCCATTGAAACCTTTTCTTCAATATTTTCAATTCCACCGATTGGATTGGCCATTTCACCTTAGGATAGATTGTTGAATTCCATTTCATCCTCAAGATCAAGATAATGATACCAGAGAAGTACATTCCTCTCTTAAATAAGCATAAAACACTCTCTCCCAACATCTACAACCAATATGGTTCATCATCCACTCTTGAGCGGAGGGTCGACACAAGTGGGTCATCATATGAAACACCTAGCATCCAAGTAACTCACCTTTAGAAACCAAATTACTCACAAATTGGTGGCTCGTGATATCCATGGTTTTATCTTATCATAGTTTGACACATGTTTATATAGACATCTAATAAGAGGTAATGATTTGTCACACTTGGTATCATCTATGAAGATTTTGGGCTCACGTGAATTCACATGTCAAGGTGATGCTTGTTTTCTGGCCTATGTCAATTTTAGGTAGCAGAATGATGATGAATGAAATCATGTGTATGTTAGGCTAAATGTCTTGTTACACGTAACATATTTTTTAAGTGATGTGGGAGGACGCCAATTAATTCTCCACTTTCCTGAGACATTCTCTCTCGTGCCTCTATTTGAAAAATGTATCCTTTTCCCAATGGTTTGGATCCTTTTCAATTTCAAGGAAAACCCATCAAAGTTGGATGAAATCATGATGAGATCATTGTAGACTCATCGATACATGGAAACCTCAAATTGGTCCATGTAGGCATTGAAGTGTCCTCAAGGACCCGACATATGTGAGACTAGGCTTGATATGGAAGCCAAAATACTGGTGGGCTTTGTCATTGTATGTGGTGATCCTTGAAAGGCTCGAAAATATGTGTCATTGAATTGTCAAGTCCTCATTGTCTTCCTTGATGTCTAGGTGGACTACTATGCTAGATCTAAGTGGCACTACATGGATGGACTGATACGTGATGAGTTCGTGGATATGTAGTCTGGTAGGACCAAAATACCATTGTTGTGCTTGTAGGGGAGTGGTTTTAATTTTTGGTATCCTACCATGTGACACCATCCGTTCTTTTTCACATAGCTCCTTAAAAATTTCGTCACACCTCAATGTTGCGTTAACTCTCGAACATATTTCTGGTGCAACATACATCCCAACCATTGATTAGGATTTCTTGTTGTCGTTAAATAACTAGCCCCACACCTTCTTCATCGTTTGTCCCTTAATCCTTAGTCTTATGCTATGACTCTATTTGGATGATGGATTAAAACTATTTTGGATGTGATTAACTCCCTTAATGATCTGATAAGCATTTGGGCATTTGAAACTCAGCCCCAGGCCCTTAGGGCTTGATTTTTCGTTGTAAAATTTTCTGGGATTTTTGACCATATGATTTTCCTCTTTGATCCATGAGCCCTATAAGCTCTCTTTAGACCTCTTTTTCTTGAATTTCATCCTCATAATATCGGTCAATATGAAAACTAATGACTATATCAAATCCAATACTAACATTGACTCCAACGGGGACACCATAACCTTGTCATTTGTTGAGAACTATAGACCAAGTTTCTTGTTTTTTTGGTTTATGGAGTTTGGATTAAAAAAACATATTCCTTGTGCACCTAAAAAACTGATCCGACAGATGAAACACAATTTCTTGACAACTTAAGGTGAAAACCCTAACTTCGTTCTTGCGTAAAATATGGGGAATGAATTTAAATTAAAAATATATATAAAAAGAATGGAATTTTTTTTTATTTATGTATTGTTGAGACCAATTCCTGCTTCCGCATTTTCCCTCCCCTTTCTAGTTTCCAAACTTAATTTTTCCATTTCTTTTCCCTCTTCTATACTTACCCGGATTCCCCTTTTATTTTCTCCCCTCTCTTTTCCCTTTCTAGTTACTATACTTAACCGTTTTTCAAAAAAGGTGGGTTTGAAGGTTGTCAGACTCGCGGATATTCACCTCCATCCATACTCCCATATAATGAGTACAACTGACCACCGTGTTATTATATACTTAATGACTTTTCCAACCATGGGTTCACGGGTTCAAACTTTCATATTCCAAGTTCCATGATATTCATTTTGCACCGAAAGATCTGTGATCTACATTATGACACTCAGACTTGTCGCGAGTAATAAGATCCTAAGTATCTTTTTTCTCCTATATTGAGTCTAACTGACCATATTACAACACTTATCCTATTTTTGATCATTCTAAATTGTGGGTTCCTGGGTTGGCGAGTTCACAAAATTTCTCAAATCCTAATTGCTCTC
Organism: Picea engelmannii; assembly: GCA_009831015.1. Taxonomy (NCBI): domain Eukaryota; kingdom Viridiplantae; phylum Streptophyta; class Pinopsida; order Pinales; family Pinaceae; genus Picea; species Picea engelmannii. Next base: position 236,390 of record ML780843.1, read on the forward strand.
GTCCATCCATGCCACCTTCGTGTTTTTCCCAATATGCATTTAGTATGGTTTAATGCTAATAACTCATCACGCAGATTCCGCAAAGATCATCATTCATAAGCGAAGGGCTTGCGGATATTTCATGTTAAACCACATTAAAGCATGATTTGTTAAAATATTATATTATTGTTATCTCTCTCAAGAGCTCATTTCAAATATTATCTTGTTAAAGGAACGCTCCCATCAACCTATGGAAAAATCATCTCGACAATAGTTCTACGGTGATACTTTGAATATTTTTGGGCATGAAGACCAGAACTTTCAGTGGTCCAGAGCATCTTCTTACTATTCATCTCCCTCTACTAAAAAATAATTGATACAGACATAAATAATTTCTTGTGCAGGGTGTGTCCCTGAGGTTTTTGATAGCAAGGAATTCGTTGCTTGGTGCATTGAGAATTACATACCGATTCATTGGATCATACAACTCTAGGATCGTTCCCCCATCTCTCTTTCACCACAAATATTTCGTAAGATGTTGAAGCTCCTTGAGCCAATGCTTACCTTCAAAGGAGAGGATTGCATGGATTTCCTAAAAAGGAATGACAATGGCCTAGATCTATTTCCTGAGTTCTTGGAGAATCCCGCGGTTGTCCCAGAAGACATTACCAGGATTTAGGTCGACTCATTTAAAAATATGTTTCGGGAAATTGCCTGGTTGTTTACTAGGCTGACAGGACAAGAAAGCAACACCACTATTTCCCGAATGATTATTTATATTTTATATTTTACAATTAATCAACAAGCTATTTTCAATTGGGGAAGACTGATTTCTATTGAAATCTCATCCCAATTGTCATAGTACAAAAAAGACAATAAATTGTTCATGGCTTCTTATTTGGTGTTTGCAATAACATATTGCTGTCAATTTCCAAAATTGTCTATCTATAAGAGGGTGAACTTTGAACTTGATCCAGTTACCTTCTTGTACCAAGCATTATGGAGACAGAAGGATTCTTTACATTTTTATGAATTTTATAATACTTTTGTTTCAATTTTTAAAGGACTTTTGTTTGGTAACGATACCCACAGAATATTTGACCAGGAAAAAATATTCTTGGATAAAAAGGGGACGTTAGAGTAGATGGAAAATCATAATGTCATCAGGATTTTCGGCTCCAAGGAAAATCACTCTTTTCTTCCATGCCATGTATCTGATAAAATGTTTATCATAGAAGTAGCAAGGAAGTATATTTTATGGCTGCAGTTTTTCCATGAGAAACAAAAAAATCAATTCATACGCTTTCCTTGGAAAATAGGATACTTACATTCAGGAATATAAACAAAATGGATGAATTTGTGAACTACTTCCACAATGTGAATATGAAATATGTTGAAAATATAAAGTGGTTTGACCCTAATGGAATTTTCTTGGAACCTATGTTGGTAGTAGGATTCAACAATGCATTTATTCATATTGTTCTGAGTGAAGAAGAGGATAATAAATTAGTTGTTCCTTCTCACAATGTTGGTGACTTGGAAATGGTAGTTAGTACTAATGATTTTTTCAATAAGAAAGGAAAGGGTCTCAATGAGAAGAGTGACAAATCCCCAACTATTACTCCTAAAACTACCACATCTTAGAGAAATTCTTCGATGAACCACCCATATAGAAACTTTACCAACACTAGTTCCAGTGGCGGAGGAGAAAATAACCCCCCTCCATGAAAAATTGAGAGCTCGCACAAGATTCCTCTAAGAAAAAAGAGGAAAAACATTGTGCAATAGAAAGAAGACCACCACATAGAAAGTGACATCAATAGCTTCTCTCTTGAATACATGGAGCTCGAGGAGGATATCAAGAAATTTTTTCCCATCATTGATCAACTAGGGAACATGGCCCATCATAATTCATCATTAGAAATCATTGATAATGAGACCTTCAATGAAGAAGAGTCATTTACTTTTCAGAGCGTTGTCTTTGACAGGGAATCCAAGAAATTGATCATTGAAAAAGGTGATGTGAAGAATAAGAAATGGAAATCTCATTTAGAGGTTGACCTAAGAGATATGTGGCCTTCCCAGATTTCTAAAATTCATAGGGAAACCGAGGATGCTATCGATGACTCCATTGGTGGTCTTGAAGATGAAAACACGAAATTGAAAGAAAGGATCAAGGAACTGGAAAACGCTTTAATTCCTCTTCCACCTCTTGCCATTCCTTTAACAATAGTCAGACACACCACAACCACTACTAAATTTAACAAATCTTCAAGTCTACTTATATCATCCACAATCTATGTAGAAAGAAACATTAAGAAAATAATGGCATTGATCACAGAGGCATGGGAAATTTCGAAAAACATTGCTTCTTTTGGCTCGAGGGCGCATGCCTTCAATGAGTATTTGAAAGATGAACTAAATAATGAAGAAGGTTTTTACCTTGATGTTGTGCTACCCTTTGGAAACAAACTTTCCAACATGACAGAACTAAGGAGAAGAGAGGAGGATCTTGCCTCTCCAAGTTAGATAAAACAGTTGAACGCATGATGGAAATAAAATATAAAAAACTTGAATATTATTGTTCAATCGTGCAACCAAGCTATATCAAGGAGGGAATAACTATTCAAAAGGCTCATGGAGGTAGACCTAACCGGAATCACTAACGAAGTACAAGACCCCAAATTAATCCTCAACTCGTTGTTCCTAACAAAGCCACAATTTGACGAACAAGTTGAGATTTTTAAAGGGTTGGCAGTTGAAAAGTTCTATGGTATACTTGAATATGATGAGGATGACCTAAAAAATTGGCTAGTGGACTACTTCATAAAAAATAAGGACATTGAAGAAGCATTTCACAATATTTCCATTGATTTACGAGACTTGGAGGGAGAGTTGTTCAACATCAAAATCCAACATGAGATCAACGTGGCACCAATGAAAAATTATATTGAAGAATGATTTAAGAAAGAGATCGACAAATTGACCACCGAGGGGCAAGAAACAATTGAGACAATTCCTATAACCGCTAATGAAGACAATAAAAGGACACGAACAAGCAAGTGAAAAATACGAGAGACCATCATAGTAAGTTTATGCTAATCACATATTCATTTCTTTATCATTTCCTTCATCCAATTACTCCACTTCTTTGAATAGAAAGGTTAACCAAAGTCTGGTAAATTATTTTTTCTTCTTTCTAGGTCTTGTTGTTCTTTTACTGCTCATCATCCTCCTTATACAAGATGAATTCTTGTGTATATTTTCTTTATGGTCCGTGGGATTTCCAATCCCAGTCTTTAAGAAAAATGCATTTTAAATTTCAAAGAATATGTAACAGGCTATATATTTTTTAGAAATTTCAAGAGAGTTATTTTGGGATCAGTTTCGACTGTTCTTTGTAACTCTTAGTTTTGAGTATAAAGTATTTGATATTAGTCTATCATTATCTTTATTTGAGCTTCCCATGTGTCCACTCTGTTAAAGTTGTCTTATGCATGCATATAATCTTCTTTTTATTTTTATGTGATCGTAAATCTTTATTTTAAGTAATGATGGATGTGAGTAAATTTTTCTTATTTGCTTTAAATGTGTGAAGTGTGTGGTTCCTGGTCCTTTCTCAAGAAATTTATCTAAACAAAAAAAAAAAAAATTCCTTTTATCTTCTTTCAATCTTTATATTTATATGATTACCATGACGAACTTCTGCAAAGTCCCATATTCTGAGATTTTAAAGTCATAAGAAAATATTAAAGAGGAATACCACATATATAAAAACACAAGGGGATTTACATCCTCATGAGGTTTCCATTTCGGTCCTAATGGATTCAAGTGCCAACATTTTTGGTGACCATACTAGGGAGTGAAATGAAATTTGGAACCCAGTCTAGGATTTTTTAAAAATATATGACTTTCCCCAATCTAATCATCCCCACTTAGAAATTGGATTGAAAAATCAACAAAGCATCTTACATCAGCTATACAATTTATTAATAACAATAGCTGAGACCCTAGAAGAGTTAGAAAGGTCCTGGAAGATATCATTCCAAGAAGAAGAAAGAGAAATCCTTTGGAGATAGAGGAGAGACGAGCAACAGGACCAAAGAAACCAAAGGCTATCTAGAGAAACACAAGAACAAGGTAGGGATTGAAGTTGGACGAATACAAGGGACCCATTACCAGAAGTAAAATCAAGAAACTCTTTATTCTAAGAAGTGAAAATAATATTCTTGGAATCTCTCGAGATATGGAAGAAATAAACTAACAATCGTGAGACGAACATCATGAGGAGAGACACGGAGGTGGAAGAGATACTGTAAGAAATCAAGAAAACCTAATGTTTGAAAATAGAAGAATAATAAGAGATTCCCCTTTGAATCTTCTAGATGAGAAACATGATATCCCTATTCTCCCTAAGGGTACTCTAAAAGAATTTTCTAGAGACGGGACAATTGATGCAAAGAGGCACCTTCACTTATTTCTTGATGTTTGTGATTTTCACCGTGTTGAGTACGACGATGTCATGCTAAGGTTATTTCTACAAACCTTATCAGGAAGAGATCAATTCTCTCATTTAATGACCTTGAATCCATGTTCTTGACTATGTTCTCCTCTCCAATTACTTATCATACCCTTCTCACTAATTTCACCTAGATTGCTTTGAGGAAGAATGAAAGAATACAGGATTTTAATATCAGGTTCAATAAAACATTGACTAAGATTCCAGAATATAGAAAACCAATGACCCAACCATACTCAGCTGTTATAAGAATGCAATTCCACCGAGTGTGAAATATGTTATCATAACATCCCAAATGGATACATTGGAGGAGGCAATGAATAAAGCCACTGAGATGGAAGACATTATGATTGAAATAGGTGTTGACCTTGACATTATAATAGGAAAGGTAAAAAGGAAGATGGGAGGATTAAGTATTGATAATAAAGGAGCCTCCAGTTCAAGAAATAATAAATAATTCAATCCACAACCGACTCAAAACCAAACAATTGGAGGAGGATTTTTCAAGGGAACCATACCAGAGGTAAAGTTAGACCCTATAGCAGCCCAAGAAACTAAGAAAATAATTTAAATTGCACAAATGAATAGAACTATCAAGAAAATGCAGAATGAGATAACGATACTAAGAAGGGGGGGTAATTATGTGAAAATACGAGAATGTCAGTCCGAGAGAAAATAAGGAACCCTCCTCAAGAAAACAGAGTGAGGTTTGAAAACATGGATAATTGGCAAAGACCAAGAATTCCTAGGAATCCTACTCCTAATGCAGTTGTTCTAGATGATGTATATCATGAGAAAATGGTTGAACAAGAAAACCATTATTCACTTGATGAAAATTCCAAAACTGTTCAAATGGATGTATGTGAGACGTCCATGTATATATTTTAAGAAGGTGACAACGACCCTAACTCGCAAGAAATTTTCACCCAGATAAGAGGATTTGTAAATAGATACAAGAATAAGAATGCCTCTGAAAAAGAAAACCAAAAATATAAAGAGAAAATGAATGAGAAAAGAGCGGGTGAGAAAATGACAGATAATGTTGGAAATAAGAAGAAACACCTGATGACAAACTCCAGTAAGATGACATACAATGTTGTAGAGGAATTAAGAAAATTAAGGATAACTCTACCTTTTATGGAAATGGTGAAGATTCCCCAACAAAGGGAAAAAATATTGAGATTGTTGGATGATCCATCTGAAAAAGAAGTTGTTGTTACCAGTTCGAAACAAAGCCAGAACCAGTCAACTTCCAAGCTGAGAGGTGAAATTCTTCCCTTTTACATTTCAATTGAAAATCATGATGTTGCACTTCATAATTATTTAGTTGACACTGGCGCGACCAATAATATCATGCCACTAGCAGTCATGGATGCATTGGGCATGAGTTGTACCAAATATTATGAGACGGGTGAAATTATATATGTGATTGATTCTAGAAAAGTGCCAGCCGATAGAGAAATCAAGGACTTTTATGCATAGATCATGATGCCCACCCATATTATTATAGTTTTCAATATTATTGTGGTAGAAATTCCTCTGTCAGATTGAGTTGTGTTGGGGAGAGATTGGTCATCCATGATCAGGGGATATATAATGAACGATGGAAGTTGCATGATGATTCCAGGCAAAGAAGGAGCAATTATTAAGGTGCCTCGTGAACCCATGAAACCCTTATCCTTCAAAAAAAAATACAATGAGTTAATGGAAGATTATATAGATGTTGGGATTTGAAATTATGCCATCCTAGACATGGAACATAGTGAAATCCTAGAGAAAGTGCAAGACAGAGAGAATCAAGAGTATCCATTTAAACGTTATTGGAGGATTTCATTCGATGGAGCTTGTTCAAGCTCTTGGAGTGGACTTGGAATTGTCCTTATAAGTCTAGAAAATATCATGCATCCACATGCTATCAGACTTGAATTTGCATGTACCAATAATGAGGTAGAATATGAAGATTTGATTTAGGGGATGATTCTCAGACAAGAAATGAATATAGAACATATGATTGTGTCTGGCGACTCTAAGTTGGTGATTAATCAGGTTACCCATAAGTATAAAATCAATAAGGAAAGACTCAATTTATATTTCAAAAGAGTCAATGAATTGATGTAATTTTTCATTTCTTTCAACATTTCCTTCATTACAAGGGACAAGAATCAAAAGGTAGATTCATTGGCCTTGGCAACCTCATTTTCAAACCCAAATTATATACAAAGAAAAACATATTTTCAAGTAGAAAGAGAATTTCTACCTTCTGTATTCGATAACATAGAATATTTACAGGTGTTTGAGAATGATGAACGGTTGGAATTTTTTTTGTTGAATGATGATGATGATGAAGACAATCCCATGTCTGTTGTCCCTAAATATTGTATACAATCTGAGCCTCTTTTTACGAAATATGATCATGCTAAGAAGATCCTGGAAGAATTTTCAATTCAAAAGGTGCAAGAAACAAGAAAGGTCAAGATGTTCCAGAGGGCCATGGATCATGCATTTAGTGGGTTGATAAGGAAATTCATGGAATATTATCAAGATGAATTTAAAATTCATTGAATAACAAGGGGTGATCATATTCATCACTTGAGAAAAGTTTTTGATAGATGTAGATTATATGGTGTCTCTCTAAATCCAAATAAATGCCTATTCGTTGTAACTCAAGTGAAACTATTGAGTCATATTTTGTGCAAGGAAGGGATTTATATAGATCCAAAAAGAGTTAAATAAATAAATTAACTCAACCCCCCATCATCTAAGAAAGGATTTCAATCTTTTTTCGGCAAGTTTAATTTTGTGTGAAGATTTGTTCGTGATTATGCAAGTATTGTGAAGCCGATCAATTTCTTGTAGAAAAAGGAGCAGAGGTTTGAATGGACAAAAAATACTCAAGAATATTTCAATAATATCGAAAGAGAAATCACCAGAGCTCTAGTCCTCATTAGTCCATATTTTCAAAGGGATTTCATCATCTACTCATTCTCTACAGAAACAATCGTTGCATGTGTTCTTACTCAGAAGAATACCAAGGGAGAAGAACTCCCAATCAGTTTCATGAGAAAATCCCTTCATGATTATGAATTGAGATATTCAAAGTTGGAAAAGCAAGCCCTGGATCTTGTGAAAGAAGTGGCACACTTTCATACATACATATTGAATTCCCATGTCATTGTTTATGTTCCATCATCACCAGTGAAGATGTTTTTGAACAAAAAACTGAGATAAGGAAAATGGGCCAACTGGCTGGAAAAGATCCAAGAGTACGATATTGAAATTAAACCTTTAAAGGATATCAAAGGACAATTTTTATGTAAGGTCATCACAAATAGTGATTATGTGGATGGAATGATTTCAATTTCAGTAGGACAACCATTGGCTAATTCAGAATGGTACAAAGACATTGTATTCTATTTGGGGTCCAGGAAGTTTCCAGTTACCATGATCCCTAAAGAGCGAACAAAATTGAATATGAAGGAAAATCAATATGTGCTAATTGCTTATATATTGTTCAGAAGGAACTATGATGGCATATTAATGAGATGTGTTGATGAAGACAAGGCCTGAGAACTAATGAAATAATTCCATGAAGGAATATGTGGTGGACATTTTCCACCTACTGCAACCGCCCACAAGATAATAAGATCTAAATTTTATTGGCCATCAATTTTAAGAGACTCATATGCCACAATAAGGAAATGTGTATCATGCCAACAATTTTCATGGAAAATTAAGAGATTCGCGATGTCGTTACAAACCATAATGGTAGAAAAAACCTTCTCTCAATGGGGACTTGATTTCATTGGGATGATAAATCCAAGGTCAATCAAGGGACACATGTATATTCTAACCGCTACAGATTATTTTACAAAGTGTCCAGAGGAATTGGCATTAAAAAAGGTTGATTTTGAAGAGCTAATTAAGTTACTTAAAGATAATATTTTGTCAGGATTCAGTGTCCTAAATAAATTTATCACTAATAATGTTTTGATTTTCATCGGTTCAAAGTTTACATAATTCTGTGGAGAATATGAAATTATTATGGGGTAATCATCAAACTATTATCCACAAGAAAATGGTCTCACAAAATCCACAAATAAGACACTCATTCATATTTTGAAGAAAACTATAGACACAAACCAATGGAATTGGCACTTAAAGTTGACTGATGCATTGTGAGAGAGTAGAATGACACCATTGAGTATATCTAGTAGTACATTTCATTAGTTCCAGAGGTATGGGTAAGGAAACCAATTTTGATTGAGGAATAATGTAATGAAGATTAGTAAATTTGCAGGAGAGACTATTCTAGATGAATAATACATGTCGTGTTATTTTCGGTGATATGTGGTATGTCATATAGTTCCTCACGGTTGAGAAAATATGTCTTAGTGAAGTTGGAGGACACTCATGAGTTATCTAGAAGCCCCTAGAAGGTCAAAGATGTCAAATTATTCTAGAATGTCCTAGAAGAAGTTTACTAGTCAAAGTGGTTGTAACTAGGAGTTAATCATGAGTTAAGTTGTTTCCAAAAGAAAGTAATTAAAAAAACATTAGTTGCAACTAGAAGTGGTGAGATTACTACTTGTGGATAAAGTGATTGTAAGAGGACAAAGTAGTTAGAAGTGGGTTATCCATAAAATAAGGAAGTTGGGTAAAACAGTTAGAAGATAAGCCTTAGAGGAAGCTACTTGGAGAGTATAAATAAGAGAGAAAGGGTCTCTTATTGGCACCAATTGAGCACATTGAATATATGTTATTTTGTGAAAGTTTTATTGAAGGTACTCATTGATACATATGAAATTACACAAGTTTTAGGTCGCAAAGGAGGGTTGATGGTCAAAGTTTTAGAGTTTTAGAAAAACCCTAATCTTTGAGGTGTATCTGGGATGCAATGGAGGAAGGCGCATACATACGCAGGCTATATAAGGGAAAGTCGTGTACATCTGAAAAGGTCATGAAAAATTGAGTAGATGTAGGTGTTAGGTCCCTAGAGTCTGAAATCAAGTTCCCAAGAAGGTCTATAGTGATTAGGTAAAACATATCTATCTACAGGTTCAAAAGGTATGCCATATTCTTATGAGTAGGTGGATATCGTTGTCTACATGAGATATGGTTATGGGAGATTGAGGGATTTTCCTAGAGAGGTTGTTGGTTGTATGGAACTTACTGTACAAGATATATCTACAAAAATACAGTGTTGATATGTTTGGTATTTATTATTGGTACATCTTGTTGGGTTGAGTGTTGAGGTATATCTTATATTTATTGGTACATGGCTGAGGGTTTTTGGTTGTGATGTGTTTCTGAAGTTGTTGGTTTATCTTGAAGCTGCATAACAGTGAGGGTTTGATTTCTAGTCCATGTGAGCATTTGTTACACATGATTATGATTGTATGCACATGACTAGAGAGACATAGATGCACATGGTTTTAGTGATATTCTTGTTATATTGGGTATGAGATCTATGTTATCATATCTGATCTATTGAGGATATTATTGGTACAGGTTGATGGTATGTGTTGGTACAGGTTATTGGTACAAGTCTATTACATATTATTGGTACAGGATGACTACAGATTATTGGCAAAGGTTGGTTATAGGTTGTTGGCATAGATTGGTACAGGTTTATAATGGTATATTTCACAGTGATAGTGTGCCAGTGGTTTCATCAGTTATTTGACACTTATATTTAAGGGTGGTTGAATGGGGAAACTAAAGGTGGTTGTAACCTCCTTTTGGTTGGTGCCGGGGAATCATGGAGTTAGATATTTTTTTAGGTTGGAGCCTGAGAACTAGGTGGATGTAACCACTTTCCGGTTGTATCTGGAGAACCCAGGGGGTTGTAGCCTCCTTCTGGTTGGAGCTAAAGAATTAGGGAGTTGGAGCTTGCTTCAGGTTGGAGCCTCAGAAACTAGGGGGCTGGAGCCTCCTTCTAGTTGGAGCCATTTAATTGGAAGTTGGTGCTTCCCTGGATGTAATTCTTGAAATATAAGAAAATAATTCTATGGTTTTCTACTGCATTGGGTTTCCACATAAATATTGGTGTACTGTGTATTGTGTGGATGTGTTTATTATTATTCATTATGATCTGATGGATGTTAATGTTTATGATGAAATAATATATTAATGATGAACTGATGAACATTGTTGAATAAGTTTAAAGAATATACATTGTGGTTTAAAACAATAATAAGTGGTATACATTTCTCATTACTGATTCACCCTCCCTAGTAATCCAACAATTGGTATCAGAGTAGGTTCCTTTAGGAAACAGTTTAACCACTAGAAGGTATATCATGGAGAGAAACGGTATGTATAAAAATGGAATAACAAAATTTGGTGGAAAAAACTATGCACTATGGATCAGAAGGATGAAACCATATGTACAAGCACAAGGATTTAATGTTTGGAAATAAGCTAAAATAATTTTCAGAATTCAGATAGCATAGAAGGAGAATATGATTGAAAGGTTGGAAGCACAAGCAATCACTATAAGAAAATATCTTCAGAAGAAGGACATGCAACAACACAATACCAAGACATTGTGTTATCACTGAAATTCCGTCTGCAAATGGTTACAGGAATCCAACATATCCAAACACCTATTAGTTCATTCATGGCCCAAAAATGCATTCTCAAAGGGAAAAAACTATACAATTGATTATAAAATCATCATGCGCTTCGAATATAAAGGAAGCGCACACACATGCGCCTGTCGAAAATGCAGGGAAAGCGCACACATGCCCGATGTGCGACTGTGGACGCAAAAATCCGCACACACCTCAGAACGACACATTAATGATTCTAGTTGGCCTCCCACCCACTTTTGGTTCATATCCCAAGTCGATTTGACCCCCAAATCTGAGTTGAATCCGAGTGGGGGGCTGGTCAAAGACCTAAATGTGACCTAAAGGGCCCCTTGTTCACACTAAATACTAGTTGGATAATGACTCAAAGATTTTCTATAAAAAGAGGCCATGGGTGCACTATATTTTCAAGAATCTATTTGTATTGTTATGTTGCCTCTATTCGCCTACAAGGAACCTCTTTCCTCATTGGATCATACAAGCACCATTTCATTGGGCTATTCACATCACCTCTTGAGTGAATGAGCTTTGGATTTCTTCACCATTTCCTTTTAGTTTTCTATTTGTAATAAGAGTTCTCTCATTGGGGGTTCAAGAGCCCTCCCTTGGATGAAGAGGGGACCCATAAGTCTCCCTTTCTCTTTGGTGTTTACCCACTAATACAATCCATCCATTGGTGGCATGAATATTGGTCAAATGTTTGGTTAATTTTGGTTATAATTCCCTTATGCACTTTAGTTTAGTTTATTTAATTATTGTTAGCTTAGTTGTTTGTTTATTTCTTGTCCTTGATATTTATAACTCTTGCACTAAATTATGTCATGTCCAGCTAACCCAACTGGACTTGCAAGTGTCCCTCTTTTGCTCATTCAGGTGACGAAAAGGATAGAACAAATTGGCGACTCCATGGGGGATATGTATCAATTTCCTCTCCATTTGGGTTGTTTGAGAACTTACTTTTGGTTTATTTAACTTGCAGGGATCATAATCAGCCCAATTCTACCTGCAAAAATCCAAATTCGGAGCTGAGATAAGAGAATTCCATTCGAAATTTTCTTCTTGGTTGCGTATCAGAGAGTGCAAGTGTTCTTTAGCCCACAATAACATATTTTGAGCACGTGAACCAAAAGAACTATGTTTCTTAGCACATCATGTGCACCTACGCCAATGGGTTGTTGTTTATTTGTGCATTGGCGCCACATGCACCTGTGTCTACACTGCGACCCGCGCACCTGTCTAGAAATTCAACATTTCAAGAATTCATTGTGATATTTTGTAGGCCCCCAGCCTTCTAAATATTGATTCTATGAAATTTTTAATATGCACCACACTTAGATTCCCTCTCCACATGAAGGGTTAGTCAAAACATATGCACTTAGGGGGTTAAAATCCATATTTCTCCTCCTTTTTGCTTTGATTTTTCCACATGGATGGCTTGCTTTGATTGTAAAAATTAAGTTGGAATCATTCAATATCACATATATAAACACTCGCATTAGGACCATAAATTAAACTTCAATCATTGAGTATGCTCTTCTCTCGCACCATAGAGAAATCTTAAGAATCAGAAAAACGATTGAGTTTTCATTTCCCTCAAGAATCTTTTTTAGGAGAGGACAACATCCCCCTCGGGACTCCTCTTAGTTTATTTTTCAAAACATATTGAATTTTTAAAGGCCCACACATGCCCACATGTTGCAAAGATAGGATAGTTTTGAAGATACTTTCTTAGTTTACATCATTAGGGAAGTTTAAATATTATTGTAACGGGCCCATACATGCCCACATGTCCATAATCTAGGATAGTATTTCTAAGCTTTCTTATATTAAATCACATTAGGGAGTTTAAGGGATTGGTAAGGACCCACATGTCCACATGCTAGTTCTATAAGAACTTTAAAATTCCTCAAGGTTGTACCAATGGAATTTAGTAAGATAGGTAATCAAGACTTGTAAGGAGCACACAAAGTCCACATGCTGAAAGGTGACACCTAACTTATTAAAAATTTGGCATATTTTATCACTTCCTCACACACAAAGTCACTACTCACTCACATAGTTTCATCTCGAATTGTGGAGGTTGAAGTAATTTTCCCCCAAAAGGATTCTGAAACGCCCCACCCTTTTCTTGAAGGAATTATCCACTCCCACTTAACTTAAACGGTATTGGTTCACACCCCCAATCTCACAAACAACCACATCTAAATGTTTTCTAAAAACTCACTAAGTTTTCCCCCACAGGAGCGACCAAAAGAAATTTTTTAGTCTAGGTAGGATCTGAGGGATAAGCATCCAAATAATTCCCCGTTATCTGGTTCTCACATCTTCAAACATTAGAAGTTGAAAAATAGGGAACTTTAAAATCCTCCAAGTCAAGTGTTCCTAACACCATAAGGTAGGGAGATACCCATGAAGGGTCCAAGGCTGAGGTTTGGTTGTTTTGTGCATCCCCCCTTGAGGCACCCACCTGTTGGACGGGATCCATCCTGTGACCCATTTTTTAGGCCGAAAATATAAATGTTGCACTTTGACCGAGGTACCTAGTGACCAAATTTTAGGTGGAAATTGTGGGCTGCAATTGCACCTTGATCGGATTTTGTGTGGCTATTGGGAAATATTTCCATCTCTTTCGGGATATGCACCTCTACCCCTCATTATAACTAATTGTTTCATCCTTCACTAGTTTCTCTTTGGTTGGCTTCAGACCTGACTATTGAGTGCTATTGGAAGGTCTAGTGCTATTTGAGAGGAAGGACGTTACGTCTTTTAGGACACAAGAATTTGTTTTCTTTGTTATCCCAAGCAGACAAAATCCACCTACGCACATGTATGATTCTTTGATTTAGGTATGATTCTCTTGTGATTACATGCGATTATGAGATATATTGTGAAGGTCCAAGTTATACAAAGTCTCTTGTTCATTTATTGATCTCATCACCATTTTCACACATCCACTTTGCTAATTGAACATTATAGGGGACCCACAAAATCACCGTCATTCCAGACGCTTGCTAAATATCCCTCTTATTTTAGGGGGAGTTCCTAGTCTTTCCAACTCATCGGTTCAACCCTCTCACAACCTTGTGAGTTCTACTATCTTGGGATCAGCTTCGATTGGCTCCACTCTACTTGGTTCCACTTCCCAAGGCCAACTATCCACTCACTCTCCTTCACAAGAAAGTGGGGGGGGAACTTCTTCCCAAGGGGGAAGTACAAACCCCCCTCACCCCCCTCACAGATAAGATACACAAACCACTCAAACCATGGCTGGAACTAACCCTCCATCGCCACTCCAAATTCCATACTTGGCTTCCCTCAACATACCAAATATAAGCAATCTCACGAATGATCCTATATTGCATGACCCCACATGGCCTGCAATGCCTACCAAACTACCTTCAGACATCCCAAAATTTGAAGGAAAGGAAAGAGATGACCCAACCAACCATGTCATGACCGTCCACTTATGGTTCTCTTCAAACAACATCATGGATGACTTTGTCTGATTAAGGTTATTTTAGTGCACACTCACAATCCCATTAGCCAAGTGGTATGTCAACGAAAAATCAAGGTCCCATGTGACTTTTGAATCCCTGGACAAATAATTTTTTACCTTCTTTCAACCACCAACCCATCATGAAAATGGTCTCAAACGTCTCTCAGAGTTTAACTCACCACACATATCACTGACCACATTCATGAATGGCATCAATGATGTAGTTTATACAAAGTAGAAACCACCAAGAAACAATGCCTTGATTGGTTTCTTAGATCACATGTCTCCCTCATTGCCAAAGATGTGGCCTCCACATTTCCCCAATATGAAGAGGAAGCCATCAACAAGGCTCAACAATATGACCTTATTTATGCACAGTCAGGGTACTTATACACAGTACTACCTGACGTCCCGAGACCTGTACCATTTGGCCAAGACAAACCTGGGATGTCTCACTCAGCGGATGGATTGATTGGTACCACAACACACCACAACCCATACATCCAACCACCACCCATGTATAGTACACCCCAACATCCACCGATATATGGAGGACCCCCTTATTACCATCCTCCCCCTTAATAGAAACCATACCCTATTGTCCCCCCTCCACCCATGAGTGGACCCACATCGACACCCATGATGCACCCAGCTGTACAACCAAGTTCTGGTACCCCCTCTATTTCAACTTACACCCTAAGCACTAGTTAAATCATCATGCCTTCCTATGTACAATATGAATCATTGCCATAGAATAATCCTTAATTTCCATTTCCTAGTCCTCCAAAACCCATGGATCCACCACAAGGACAACCACACGTTGGGGTTAACTTTTTTCATCCCTCTCCCATTCAACAATTTCAAAATTTTGAACTGAATATGGAAAATCGGGCTTGTTATCCCCGATTTCTAGGGATAACTAGGAGATCATGTCTCGAGGCCCATAGGTCCTAGAAATAGAGTATCGAGAGCAGGATTGACCTTAGCATGGCCCTGGAGGGCCCATCTTTCTTATTCTTCATCTGACTTGTCCTATCAGCAGCAACAACATCCATCACCTTCGGCTTGGACTTGTATCGGAAAAGACTCTTGCTCCATCAGGTAATTGGTCGAGGTATCATGGTATGTGTCATGTTTGATCATTATAACTTTCAGATATATGCATCAAATTCCTTTCATTTATGAAAACTGCTTGGATCTTACACTAACCCACTTGACCATGGTTGGGGGGATTGACGGGGTACCTTAGCAAACTTGTGCCCATAGGTTTTGGTTAGCTACCAGGGGGGATTTGAAGAGCCATCGTCCGCTCCCATCATATTATCATTTTTTCATCTTATCTCCCATTCATCTATCCCATTCACCTAGTCCAGACATCAGGATGACCTATTTGTGGGGTTACACCTTATCCTGTGGGAAGAAGGGGCTAAAGGCCCAGGGGGTAAAAGCAGCTGGTAAGAGATAAAAGCCATAAAAATAAAACCTAGAGATGCCTCGCCCAAGGATCCCCAAGAAATCAATACAAATCCTCTCAATAAGAAATAAGAGGGACCCAAAGAAAAATGACAAAACAAGACCTAGCCAAGAGGATGGGGGGTCTCATCACGAGCCAACCCATTATGTTCATGGGTACCTAGCAATATGACATTGCCATTATCTGGTTACCACGCCAGGGAAGTGACCTTTGGTTGCATGGCCAAGGGAAAGGGGGTCTCATCATGAGACAACCTTATCATCTCTGCGAAAGTACTCGTGGGTAACACTATCAACTTTGGTCACCATGCCAAGGCAGTGTCCTCTAGTTAGACCTTGAAATAAAATGAAAGAAAAACTAATAAAGAAAAAGAAAGAATAAAGGCAATAAAGGGCTTGGAAAGAATTGCATCCATGATAGGTACAACTCGCCTCCTACAAAGGCACCCACAGATAATATCACCCCTGTCTTTCACTATGTATGGACATCCTTTGACCACACCACCTCGTGTTACATGGCTTGGATGATATCCTTTGGGAAACTTTCCTTTTCTTATGGACGCTAGCCCAATAGGGCATCTTGTCTTTTTCTTCAACTTTGTATAGTAGGTAATTATAATGTTTTTGAGATATTAGATTATATGCTAGGGGTTTTATGCATGCATTTGATAAAATTAATGATGAAATATGATTGACATTGCTATGATCCCGAGGACTAATGAGCCCATGGAGGGCGAAGTTTTTGATGTGTAGGACTATGCCCAATGGATAGGTACAAGGTGGACCGGTACACATGGCGAGATGATTAGTTTGGACCTCCATGGGGCTGAAGAGCCCATCAAATGGTTGTTGGGACCCCATCAGGGGTAGAGACATGACAGTGATTGGTCGAGCCTTTGCACGAGAGAAGAAGAAGAAAATTTTCATCCAGGATGCTTTGGCTGAGCCCAGCCCTAGGGGGTTGACCCACTTTAGGTGGAACGTGTCCCTCTGTTGACCGAAGATGTCCTCTAGAGGCCCTTGACGTCACCTCCGACGCATGGATGTTTGACAGGGAAGTTTGGCACGTGTGGCAGATTTTGGAGGCCCAGAGAGGGCCAACGTTTGTCATCTAGTGCTGTGATTTTCACTAAAAAGGGCCAACGTCTCCCTCAAACGGGCTGGGCGTCTTGCTCATTGCTCATTTGGGGTTTTCTTTCAACATTTTAATGTAAAACGATATGATTTTTAGTTTTTATCCTTGTCGACTGTTTCAATGACCTAATTTTAATTAAAGGTCATTGGATGATATAAATTGAGGATGTTTTCCCTCATTTTAACATAACACAATCCACTCACACGTGTGAGGTCTGATTTTTGCGCCCTTCTTGGGTATATTTGTTGTCTAAGTGAGGCACACTTACTATTGGAAGGATATTTTTGGCATTTTGTGGCATTCTCTCAAGGAAGGTTTACAACTAGGGTTTGCTTATGCTTCTATTCATGATATGTAAGTGAATTTTCTTACAAAACTTCTTGATTGAATGGTTGTAGGTGTAATTTCTTTCATTTTCTTATTATATTTCTGATTTAAAACCCTAGGTAACAAGCACATAAGTAGGTCATTGTTACATGTCCCCTTAGAGAGAGATTTTTCAGCCATTGAACGAGAGGGATTGAGCCTAACCTTTGCTACACTTATCTTTCTTCTTCGCTTGAGCTAGTGTTGAAGTTTATAGGTTGAAAGAGGGTGATGTCCTAGGCCTAGGTTATCTACACCTAGGGCCTTCAGCTTCTAGGGTTTGAAAGCCTTGTCCTTACAACACTTTCTCCCTTAGACTTATTCTTTATGTTAGCCGTTTTTCCAAGTTGATCTAAAGAAGGAGAAAAGAGAACGAGGCCTTACTTAAGCAACACTGGAGTGAGCCTCTTTCCCCTAGGGTTTTAATTCGAGGGCCCTACCTTTGCAACACCATAGAACCTTTCCTTCTAGTCTTTAAGTCATCATCCTTTCAAAAACCTTGTGCCCTCTTCTTATTTGACTCCATATACCCTAAGGCACTGATATCTGACCTCCAACGTTGAAGTCTTAGTGTACAAAACATTTCTCAAAACCTTAAATTTTGAAACCCTAACTAACAAACTAACCTAATTAGGGTTGACGTCATAGTTGGTTATCTCATATTGATGCAACAAAAGCTGATTATAAGAAATTAAATGATGATTTCAAGCATTTATTGAGCAGATTGTTGATTGGATACATTGTAGGCTTAATCATCTTGATAGATATTGATGAATTGATTCTCTTTCATGATTAATTGACAAAACGTTGACTTCATTTTATATCTATTGCTTTACATTGCTTATTGAATAATATCGGATAGTTATTGAAGTACTAACCCTTTGAGTTATAGCCTGCATATATATGTTGTGTTGTTGTTCTCTTGTTCTAGGAAGGTGTTTTCAATATGGCATACACTTCATTTATTGGCTGATTAGCCGGATTGTCTGACTTAGGTGGTAACCTGTGAGGAGGGAACTCTAAAACATGACTTTATACCTTCTACCTCTTCAAACCCCAGGTTGTCGGGGATGTCTCCCTTGGGCTAACCTCCCTAAACAGAAAGAACCTCCCCATTGAGGTGACATTGGGTGGGGAAGGTTCTTGTTATGCTAGTTTGATCTCTATCATTTAGCTTATGACTTGAACTACAAACTGTGCGATAAAATTTTGGTTCTACTACTGGGGAACACTGAGTCAATTCTCCTCAGATGAAAAACCTTTTCGGTAAGCCTTGCCTTAGAGCCTTATCTTACAATATTACCTAGCGATTCCACTAGGGTGTTTTCCCTTTTATTTGATTATTTCAAGCAAATCATCTGGCGACTCCACAAATAGCTAATGACGACTCATAGTCGACGTCAGTATATACCTTCATCCACTACTATGACCTCCACAAATCCTATCACCCCTGTAAGTTTCCCCAAATGGTCTCATAAATAACTCTTTGGTCCTTTAAGCTTACCTAACACCCAAGGGGGGTTACATGATCTACCCAAGAAGGTCGAGTCTTGGATACCTAAGTTTTCAAGAGAAGATGGATCATATGGAAATTCTCATTGGACCGACTTCTGTGATGCATTCCAGTTTCACCAATCTGGACAAGCACAACCCAATTCCTTTTTAAGGCTCTTTGTGATCTTACTCACCGGAAGTGCCAGAAGATGGATTATCAAACTCTTGAAAGGAAGCATCAAAACCCCTGAAGATATTGAACAAGCCTTCCAGAAAGATTGGTGTGAAAAAGAAAGCATGGATTCACTTTACTCTCAATACACTAGTATTTGCAAAGCCTCTAGCGAGGGCATTAGGGATTTCAATGATAGGTTCAACCTTTTACTCAAGAAGACCAGGCCTAGTTTCTCAAAAGAAGTTGTCCTCCAACACTACTTAAACTCATTAGAAGGAGTTCTGCAGTTTACTCTCAAAGATCAGTCACCCTCGACTCTAGAAGAAACACAAAACTTTGCTTGCTAGATTGAGCAGAACCTTGAGTTTGAAGACTACATCCATCAAGTCAATCTCTCGCGCAATAATGACCCCAAGGGATCTAGTAATGAGGATTTCCCCGAAGTTGATACTAAGTTCCCAGAAATTCTTGAAGTAAAACTCATGGCTCCCAAAAGGAAATGGAACATGGCTTTCTCAAACACAAACAATGTTCTGAATGCCTCAAGACAACATAAGCCATCTGAGGAGTTGGGCATGGCCACTCACAAAAAACCTAACTTTGAAGATGCCTTGTTTGTCTTGGACACATCGATGTTGGAAGATCAAGATATGAGTGAATCCGATAAGTCTGAAGAAATCGATCCAAGCACTAGTATGTCTTGTATCCTGCAAAGGGTTAAAAGGATTCGTGAAATGTTAGAAATTTCTTTTCTAAAAAAGAAAGAATCAGATGACCAATTGCCTTGTAAGGGGATTCCCACATTATTACAAGTCGTTCATTCTGAGAAAGATGAACAAACACCCTTTTCAGTGGATCCTTACTCATTTCGAGATTGCCCCACTTTTCCCTTGACAAAAAAGGACACAGATTGGGGTGATTATTCCGACAATGTGTTACCCATGATTTTGGTCGTTATGATGATGTATTAATGATGGTGTACTCAGGCTCTTCATTAGAAATTTCTCCTGAGAAAAGTTACCTTCATCTCTTTTCAAAAATCACAGTTTTGAGGAAGGTTCGTAGGCTGGTAATACATTTACCTGCAAGAATGTATGATTCTCGCAGGCTACCTTAAGCCAGGATGAGAGAAGTTCTCACTGTGTATAACTGCTAGGGTGCGAACACTTTCTAAACAAGGGAAAAGGATGAATTCATGAAGCTTCTAGAAGGGAATCTTCTAGAAGGATGAGATGGCATTCGAATGGTTATCTAAGTACTAGCTTTCCTGATATTTTGAGATCATTCCTATCCAAGTAACTAATTCATTCTCTCTTATATATTGAGGGGATTCTCATGGAAGAGGTTAGAAGCAAGCAAACAAGCAAAAAGCTTATTGGAGAATTAGTGAAAGACTGTATGAAGGACTGAAGCTATAGCAGCTACAGAACTCCAGCAAGGTTATCAAAAGTGGTTGATCTTCTTCATGCAAGTGAGAAAGTGTGTGTGTCAGAGCCAGGAGCCATTGAAAGGAGGTTTGCAACATCAAGGCTCCGATTGTAATCTTTGCTTTCCATCAATATAATATAGTAATATGTCCCTTTCCCATAAAGTTAAGTCTACTTTATTGTATAACTCCTTGATCATATACATCAATTAACTGTTGAATATATTGAGTTGTTTTTACTTCAATTGGTTTGAGTTGTTTTGGTCTTGACGGCACAAGAGAATTGGAGCGAAGCTGGAACAACAAAGACCTAAGGAAGCGATCATAAGGTTATGTTCATGATTCTTGCCTCCTATTTTTATTCAATAGTTAAAATCTAGGGAAAGAGTATTATTTTGTCTTGCTTTGTTCTAGATCCAGGTGGATCTAGGGAGATCGGTTTGTGTCCTCACTTACGGATTTATCCAATAACAAAATTGGCGACTCCACTGGGGAACAATCCCTTTTTCTTTGTGGCCTTTTGCGTTTTTCTGTGGCCATTTTCATTAGTTTCATTTTTCTCCTGTCTTATCAGTCTCTGAGTCTTCAGGATATCCTGGTAGACGTTCTGAGTCTAGAAGACTTTTTGAATTTTGCTTCAATTTTCAAAATTTTTGTTATGTTCAGGAGTTCTCGCACTGCAATCCATTGTATCCTGAGAGAATTTGGAGGGTTCACACCCTGCACATAAGTTTCAATGCGAGAACCTAGAACCTTGCTAAAGGGTCATCTGCGAGAATCATAGAGTCTTGCACTGTGTAACACTACTTGCCTGCGAACAATATTTTTCAAAATTTTGAAATTGAGTTTTGGTTTTTCTAACTGCTCAGATCAGTTGAATTACCTCTTTTGGGTTTCTTGGATCATTGATTGATATGTTTCTTGCTTTAGTTTGCATGCTTGAATAGTTTTAGGGTTTCAAGGTTTTTCTTGTCCTTTGTGTCTTGACTTTCGTTTCTTGACTCTTATTGGCAAAATCATTCTCTCTGACTTCAGGAATTGAGTGTGTCTGATTGGTTGAGAACCAGTGATTGGTTGAAAGTTGAGTACTTGGTTTTTCTCATTTGCTTATTGGTTTGAAAGAACATTTTTGTTTGCATTAAGAAGACTCATTGGTTTGCTCTTTGTTTTTTTATTTCATTGAAAGAGTTGATTGGGTTGTTATTGCTTGATTCTTTATCATTTGATTTTCTGCTCTCTCATTGTTATAGTGAGAGTTCTTTTTGGAAAGTGAACAACAAGTTTTTCTTTCAAGAAATTGTTTTTGTCTTTTAGAAAACATTGAAAATCAAAATTTAGAGATTGTTGAAGTCTTTGAAAAAGACACATAAAGAATTTTCATTTGCTAAATGATTGTTTGTGTTGACATTTGAAAGGGAATTTTGCATTGTAGTACCGGGTTGATCTTGAAAATTTTCTCTCTCTCCCATAACTAGGATTCATTGAACAAGAAGTGATACATTTCATTTGCATCCTTGCATTATTGGGTCAGAGTCATACAACACAAGTTTCACTTCCGTTACCTTTGAGTAAACAACGGCTCTTAAGAACATTGCGTAATCATAAAATTTATCTAGTAACTTTTTTCTAGGACTCTTTTACACCAACATTTAGATAGGCTAGTGCTTTGGAGTAGGAAGAGAGATACACTCTCCAAAAGCTCAAAATACACAATAGCATCTTGAGTTAGGGAGTGTTAAATTCCATTTGCAACATATTGTCATGGGAAGCCCTTCTAACACAAGGGTCAAGCACTAGGTCACATTGGTGTTGGCAGAGTTACTCACCCTTCTTTGTTGGCATCAGCGTAGAGATTGCACGTATTACGGGGGTCACTCGGAGGTATAACCACAATGATGAGTGGAAGCCTTTTGAGTTGATTTCGGGCTAGATACCCTGCCTTTGCGTATGAATTGGATTGTGGACTGTTCCCCCAGGCTTTACTGTTGTCTGTGGTGACCTTAGTGGCCTTTCTCTCTAGGTTCTTACCCAAGGTGACTGTGGAGGGGGAAGTCTTCACGGTACCTGAAATTGACGTTGATCAAACTCACTCGGGCTCCTTGGAGGGTATACCCACGATTATGTGTGGGATGTTTCACCAGGGTGTAAGTCCCTTAAGCAGGTCATCAACGTAACGTTTCCACCCTAGCCCTGCCCCTTCTCGTCTCGTTGTTGCGACGTTGGATTTCATCACCAACTAGTGGCTTCGAAATTAGAAGGTCTTGTTTGCTTGGTGATTGCTTCCTAGATTTTGTTTACTAGCGCGTGTTGTTTGTTTCTCGAAGTTGACCATAGGAGTTTCTTCGTGGATCTTTTTATTTGTTCACAATAGCTCCCCCACGTCGCTCATGTAGAATGAAAGGTTTATCTCCAGAGCATCTGGACGAGTCACAATCTTTGCCTACAGCTACACCTGAGGATTCTCCTCAGCATGGTGACATTGCAGTTGTTACCACACCCCAAGTGGAATCAACTAATTCTCTAGAACCTTTCCGAATTACTAATACTAGAGAAGACTATCGAATTCATCGTGGTGAATGACCTTTTGTGCGATTAAATTCTGTTGGAGACGTAGTTGTTACCTCTTTTGGATCACCCGTTGGGCCCTTTCCTGGTGAAGAAGGCCAAGATCCTTTTTGGTCAGCAAACGTCCGTAGGATTCTCTTTAGTCCTGATTCGCCTGTCGTCTCCGAAATTAACCCTCTAGTTTTTTTTGAGACTGAGATGGTCCCGGTGAATACTACTTATCACTTTACTCTTCCTGCCAAGATGGCCCATCTTGAAAATACTACAAGTGTCCCAACCAGTCTTACTACAACTGGTCTTCCTCCTATCAACACACAGCAAATGCCCAATGTCACTCCGACACTACCCCCCGGATACCATGCGTTGAATGCTTTGTTGAATGCTTATGTTCCAACACCTCCGCAAACTCCTTCTGGTACTCTTGGTGGTCCTTCCGGGCATCCTATTCCCAGTTTTATTCTGACACTCCCTTAATTTCGTTTCGAAAATCCTAATCCTAGTGGCATTATACCTACCATTGAACTGAACTTGCAGATTCGTGTTGGTGGACAAGGTGGTACGATTCCATTTCCTCCTCCCAGACATAATCCACTTACTACACAGCCTTCGATTGGCACACAACTTTCGGTTGGAACTCCACCTACGATAGGGGGACCGACCCCACCTTTTGGACAAAATATACCTCCTACTTTGGCCCAGTATTGGAATAAGATGCTACAAAATCTTCCTCAGACGACTAGGGGGAAACAACCTGTCCCTACTATAGGCCAACCATATCCAGGTATACCAAATCCTATGGTCCTACTAGTTTTCCAATAGGGCTTCCACCCCAAAGTCACCAGTACCCACAGGTGAATCGACAGTTACCTTTTCTTGCTACTTTGGATTTGCCAGATTTGTCTAGAATTCTAAATGATCCTATTCGTCACTCTCCCCAATGGCCTGCTATTCCAGCTAAGCTTCCATCGGACATTCTGAAGTTCGATGGAAAAGCGGGAGAGGACCCGAACAATCACGTTATGAATTTTCATCTATGGTGTTCATCTAACTCATTGATGGATGACTTCATTTGCTTACGTCCTTTTCAACAAACTCTTACCGGTTCTGTTGCGAAGTGGTATATTGAATTGCCACAAGGTTTCTTCTCTGATTTCAACACCCTAGCTATGGCTTTTATTACACATTACCAGTTACCGATCCGTTATGATACTGGGACTAAGATTTTGACTTCTTTCAAACAGACTAAAGGCACTCATATTTCGGATCATATCCATGAGTGGCGATGACGTGGACATCTCATTAAACTTGAACTCCTCAATCAGTTACTGGCTGAATGGTTTACAAAGTCATTTGTGAATGAAATCGGTAAGGATATTGCCATGGGTGGCATTGTCACAGAAGAGCAGGCTATAAGTCGTGCTCAATATCTTGATATCGTTTATTCGAAAACGGGAACACTTTATGATTTATTACCTGAGTTACCCCGTCCTGGTACTTCCATCACTTCAACTACTCCAGCTGCCTCACATGCAGTTGATGGTGTGATTGGTTCTTCCCAAGCCCAATCACATTTTGTTTCAAGCTCCAATCCTAAGTCTGCTACTTCTAATGTTCAAAGTGATTTGTCTCCTGCCACTTCCACCGATAAAAATTCTAAGGTGAATGTCGTTCAATCTACCTCGACCGGTAAAAATAAATCCAAGAAAGGGAGAGGCAAGAGTCAGGAGAACAAAAATAATAATCAAACAGAGAAGCCTAAAAATACCCCTGTTGAAGATCGGGATAAGTGAAAACCATGATACGCTTGACTTATCTGTGGTGACGATCACTACACGAAGGATTGTCCACGACGTGTCGAGGTCACTAAGTTTCTGCAAGGAACACCTAAACCATCTACACCGGCAGTCTTGTCCCAACCCTTCCCATCTCAACAACAGGCTCAGTTGGTCATCCATGACCAACCATCTACTTCTACCACATCTTATGTTTTGATGTGTACTGGTGATTCCAAGCCCAACAACATTTCACTCACGACTAGAGCCAAAGATTATACTCTGTCTAAGGAGAAGGTTGACGATTCACCTCCTACTTTGGTACAGCCCTCTCCACTGACTCCACCTACAAACGATCCTCTTCATCTCAAACGATCGAGTCTTGATACAGTCTTACGAACCCCTAAGGGTGTTGTTCGCAAGTCAAGTTTCAATCCTCATGCTCGTGTGGCCCAGAACTACAACATTGTGGAAGATATAGCCCAAGCACCTTCAGTAATGTCAGCCCTTGAAGTCCTTCAGTCTTGTCCTACACAACGGAAGGCACTGTTGAAAGCTATAGGTGGAATTGACCCTACAGACATGAATTTAATAGTCTTTGACTTGGATGATCACATTCCATGGTTACCCCCACAACTCACGTTCCAGATACAAGTTGTTGTCTCTGACAAGAACATTTTTCGAACTGTAATCGACGAGGGTGCCTCAACGTGTGTAATGTCTTTTTCTTGTTGGAAAGCCATTGGCTTTCCTCCCTTGAACGAATCCCAAAATACTTTGAAAGCCTTCAATGGCTCTGGATTTAAGCCTTACGGTGTTCTTCCATCGTTACCTATTACTCTAGAAGGTAAGACAGTCCAAGTTGAAGTGGAAATCTTCGATGCTCCCCTTGATTATAATCTTTTCCTTGGTCATAGTTGGATAGATTCCATGCGTGCTTTTGTGTCAACACTTTTCCGTGTCGTAAGATTTCCTCATCAAGGGAAGGTTGTTATAGTTGACCAACTTTCCTTCTTTAATTCCGATACTTGTACTGGAAATGTGTCGTTTATAGCTAAGACCCCGCCGGGTTATGAGAATGTCGGTGTCGGCCTTTTAAAGGACTCTTCGTTAATGGGTACTTTCCCCATTCCACTGCCCGATGTTCTACGCCCGTCAGTTGCTTCTATCAACATGATCTTTGTTGTACCTCATGAACTTCCCGCGTCTTTTGACCCTTGGATAGTCCCTGACCCTGGATATCACACTCGTTTCGGTGACGTTATGCCGTTAAGTCTAGTTGAGTCTGCTTATCAGGCCATTCAATCGGCAACACCTTCTTCCTCCTCTCTTGATGAGTTGTCTCCCAATCCTTTCCGTGTCATTTTTCCCACTGACGAGATGATCATGTCTGTCATGGAGGACATTCCTTGGGACGATGGCAATCATCGTTCCATACTCTTTCTGGAACAACACACTCTCGAGAACTACCAACGGATTTCGGCTCCGTCGATCGTTGTTGTCATATCGACCGTTCTCGGCTCTACACATGATGTGTTTGCTGAAGGGAACCTCAGTAATATATCTCCCATGATTCCCATTGACATATCAATTAAACCTGGGATAGTTGAAAATGTTCACATTGGTGCTTTGTGTTCTCCGGATGAAATTGTCACCTATACATCCCTGTTCAAAGAATTTCGTGACATCTTTGCCTGGAGCTACGAAGAGATGTCTGGTATCGAACCTGCTATTGTTGTACATGAGATAAAGACATACCCCGGAGCTAAACCAGTCCGGCAACGTCTTCGTCCGGTCCACCCACGTAAAGCGGAGACCATCAAGCTTGAGGTTGAAAAACTTCTCAAAGTTGGCTTTATTTATCCCGTGGCTCTGACAGAATGGGTTTCTAACCCTGTACCAATTGATAAGAAAGGTGGGAATATTCGTGTATGTGTTTATTATAGGGATATTAACAAATACTATCCAAAAGACAACTTTCCAACCCATTTCGTCGACCAGATTGTCGATGACTGTGCCAGAAGTTAAATATTTTCTCTCGTGGATGGTTTCTCCGGCTATAATCAAATTAACATCGCTCCCAAGGACCAACATAAAACCGCTTTTATTTTTCCTTGGGGTACTTTTTCCTATAGGAAACTTCCCTTCGGTCTTAAGAACGCTAGTGCGACGTTTCAACGTTCTATGTCTTATGCTTTTCATGATATAAAGCATATCGTTCAACCCTATTTGGACGATTTACCAGCTCATTCTTTACACTGAGTCGATCACCCCACTCATCTTCGAGTCATTTTTGTTCGTTGTCAGTTCTATCGTATTCGTTTAAATCCTCATAAATGTATTTTTTGCGTAGAATCCGACCGTCTTCTAGGTTTCATCGTTTCACGTCAAGGGATCCGGGTAGATCCTCTTAAGGTTGAGGTGATTTTTAATCTCCCTCCTCCTTCTACACTATGCCAGTTGTAAATTTTGTAGGGGAAAGCAAATTTTCTTCGTCGTTTCATCCCTAATTATGCCGAGATTAATCGTGGTTTTACAAGGCTACTAAAGAAAGATTTAGAGTTCTTCTGGGATGTCGTGGCCAACAATGCTTTCGAGGCTTTGAAGTTGTCCCTCACATGAGCTCCGCTTCTCTTTCCTCCTGATTATAGTCGTGATTATTTTCTTTATCTTGCTGCCTCGGAGTATACCATTGGCATGGTTCTTGTCCAAGAGGATGATGCGCATGATGAACATGTTATTTATTACTTGAGTCGAAGTCTCACATCAACCAAAATCAAGTATCAACATGTTGAAAAATTGGCATTGGCTACCGTGCAAGCTGTTCAACGCTTTCGGCATTATATTCTCTCCAGGAAAACTACAGTGATTTCTCATTGCAACCCTATGCAACACATTTTGACACATCAATTGCTAGTGGGAAAATACTCCAAATGGATTGTCATACTCAAGGAATTTGACTTGGAATTCGATCGCACCTCGTCTAAGAAATCCTTAGTTTTTACTGAGTTAATATGTGATTTTCCTCACTCTGCCACAAAAAATGTAGCAGTAGATTCATTACCCGATGAATCTCTTTTCCTAATTAGTACTGATGATCTTTGGTATGGAGATATCATTATATATCTCCAAACCCAGAATTTTCGGCCTACTTTGTCTAGCACTGAACGACTTTGCGTCCGTTATCAAGCACGTCAATACATTATTCTCGGCGATACTCTTTATCGTCGGGGTATTGACTCTATTTTTCGACGTTGTCTGACTTTTGACGAAGCCGAGAAAGCTCTAAATGACTTCCATTCCAGAGCATGTGGTGGTCATATGTCTGGGTATGCTACTGCCCAGAAGATCCTACGCGCAGGGTTTTTTTGGCCTTCCTTGTTCAATGACTACATTACTGCCGTTCAGAAATGCCATGCCTGCTAGACCTACAATCAAAAAATTCGATCACATCCTGCTCCTCTTCATCCTGTGGTCTCAGTTGGTCCTTTTGCGAAATGGGGCATTGATTTCATGACATGTCACCCTCACTCGGCCGGGGGGCATGGTTACATCATTGTAGATGTTGATTATTTTACAAAATGGGCCGAGGCGATGCCGACATTTGATAATACTGGAAAGACTGCAATGTTGTTTCTTTTTAACCATGTCATAGCTCGTTTTGGTGTTCCTCAAGCTATCGTTACTGATCACGGTAGTCATTTTAGGAATTTTATGATGTTTGAACTTACGAAAAAGTTGGGTCTTCGTCATGATAACGCAACACCCTATTATCCGAAAGCTAATGGCCAGGTCAAAGAAATCAACAAAGTTCTCATAACTATGCTTCGACGGATGATAGGAATTCATAAAACAAGCTGGTACATGATGTTGTTTTCGACATTGTGGGCATACCGGACATCTGTTAAATCTGCTACGGAGTTTACGCCTTTTCGATTGGTCTATGGTGTGGAATCCATTCTTCCTATAGAATGCGAGATACCTTCTCTAAAGCTAGTTGTCGAAATCTTACCCAATACTTCTGCTAAAGAAGAACGTCTATTGTATCTGATGCGATTAGACGAAACTCGACGTGACGCCACTCTAGTAATAGAAGCCCAGAAGAAACGTGTCAAGGCACAGTATGACAAGCATGTCAAGCCTCAGGTTTTCTCTGAAGGTGATCTTGTTCCTCTCTATGAACAATATCAAGATGTGTTAGGAGCTGGGAAATTCAAACCAATGTGGCGAGGTCCTTATATTGTTCACCGAGTTTTGGAAAAAGGAGCATATGAGCTAGTCGATTATGATGGTATCCCTTTGAGTGAACCAAGGAATGGGTTGTACTTGAAGAAGTACTATGCATAAATCATTTGTGCACAAGTACATGTATTTTATGTATCATACTTTGTGTGTGTTACTTTAGTTTGCTTTTGACGTTATTTGGTCTCTGACCTTATGTGACATTGTGTTTGATTTCCAGATGTCAGAGTCTTCGCTACCCTATATTGGCTTCGCTGATGGTGCTAGCCATAGTACTCGGAACTTAGCCTCTACTGCGTGGGCAATCTATGCCCCAACAAACAAACTTATATCTTTACGAGGTGTATGTCTTGGCCGTGCAACCAACAACATCGCAGAGTATATCGTCGTTATTGAATTATTGGTTGATGCTATCTCACTTGGAATTCATCATTTGGTTGTGCGACTTGACTCACAGCTTATAGTACTACAGCTAAGTAATATCTACTCTATTCGAAGTCCTACTCTGTTACGGGTATATTTGCGGATTCGCCTCTTGGAACGATATTTTGATCACATTGAATATCAGCATATTCCTAGATGTCTTAATACATTAACAGATGCATTGGCTAATTATGTATTGGACAGACATTTAAACCATTTATAAATCAAACACATTAAAATTCACACAATATAAAGTTAACCGGTAGAAGCCATCTGTATATATAATGATCAAAAGAGTTTGTTTTTTACAAAAAAAATTTGTCCGAAGACCAAAATATAAAAAATTCAAGCTTATAGCTTCTACAAAGTGACGTCACAGATGACGTTCACGGTAACACACAACTGCTCTAGCAACTCTACGAAACAGTCGACCCATAGCTGCTGATACCCCTACAATGTGACGTTGATCGCATCATGGAACCTCTTCTAGAGTCATATCTGGAATGTCTGCTGTCAGGCCTTCTAAATTCTGTTCCACCACCTGATAATCTTCGGCATACTATGGTGTTGTTGCTGCTACCTCTCCTCGTCGCTGGATAGGAGAAGTGTCAGGAGGTCTATACGGTCCAACATCTGTGTTATCAAAAAACATTTTTATGTTAGTCTTCGGATAAATATATAAAACCAAAAACATTTGAATATGATTAAAATTCAAAAACATTTAAAAAGGGAAAATGCATGTACTTCTTACCCAGGTCACCCCACATTGCATCCTAAGGCAGTGATAAATCTGTATCTCCATGGAAATCTAACCCGGCATAAGCATAGTCATCGACCATCAACATTTGGTTTTGGAGCCATTCAAAGAATATATCGTCATACTTGACTATTGGTCCTGCCACGTGCCGGGCCATGAGATGACACCACCTCAACATCCTTGGATCTCTAGGACCCGGGAAGTCCCACTCAACCTGAAGTCTAAATATGGGGACCCTCTCAAGAAAGAAGGACACCAACAAAGAACCATACCCAAATTGTTTCAATTCACCTCACCTGCATTTTGTTATATGTCTTTTGATACTGTGCGTCACTGCATCAGCCCAGTTAAATACTCGGGTCTCAGTACACTTGATGGCGTACTGGAAGTAGCTCTGTAATTCCATAGGGGGAGAAAAACTCCCAGCCATCCGAGCAATTGTGAAAAGAATAGTGCGGAGATTCAAGTTTGTTACTCCCCAGATCGCCACTTTCCCTTTCTTTCTTTTGGCCTCGGGTACACAGTATTGATTGCAGTACTCACTCATATTGAGCCCACCACCTCTACTACCAGTTAGACTGACATAATACCCATGTCTGTACAATCCAGTCAAAAATTATATGTCCTCAATGTCGATGGACAGTGTGTGATCTCCTACATTGAAAACCTGTTGATCTGGGTCCCACATACGGACCAGGTACTCCAGTAGTCTGACGTAGTCCCTCATGCTAGGGATGCGAAAGTATTTTAAGAGCCCACAATCTCTTAGTGCAGCTATGGTGGGAGGATGATTCTCAGAATTTTCATTATCCTCCTCATGTTCTCGTTCACGCCACTCAAGCACCATGATTGCTGGCTATTTATCTGCACAAGGAACATAAAAAGAAGGATTAATTATTTTGTTCATGATCTAAATCTTTTTCATTGGCTAAATATTTAAAAAAAAATGGAGTTCTGCGCTACTCGCAGGTGGCTTATTGACACAGTGCGAACACCTCGCAGGTGACTCAAGGTTCACCTGCGAGAATGCATCATTCTCGCAGGTCCTGTATGGGATGCCTGCGAGAATGCCTATGCACATGTAGGGTTCAAAAAGCCACTTAAAAATGAAAAACTAACCAATGAAATCAAAATTTTAAACCATGAAAATGTCAAGAATGAAGAGCTTACCGTAATGTTGCAAACGGCTCGTCAAATGATCTCTTGTAGCTCCCGAAAATCAACGCCGAATTCAGAGGGTAAAAAGGGGGGGTTTTGGAATTCAATAGTGAAAATGTGAAATGATATGGTAAAAATGTGTATTTACTCATTTAATTTACTTTTTACTATGTCATTTTTGGGTTTTTATGTTTATCTATTGTCTAAACCTAATTACTAATATCAAGATGAGTGTAATGACTTGCAAGTGTGTTGACAATGATGATTATATACAAGGGTATGGACATATTTTTCTTCGTAATGGTGTGTTTTTAATTGTTTTTCATGGTTTTTACATAAAACCTCGAGCATCGTTTTTTTCCATTCTTATGCTCGTAAATACAAGAGAACATGATCGAGCATAGTTTTATCACTTTTTCGGGCTCAACAAGGTTATGCGAAAAAGGAACCCCCCTGGAGTCCTCTTTAAGCTCTTTTCAGACTCTCTAAACATGAAAAGATCACCAAGTGACCTTGCTATTTTCACGCTCGATAAAGTATTTGAAGTACGCGTCTGGTGAGCGATAATTTCTCTCTTTTTCGGTCTTGTCCAAACTATTTTACGAAAAAGGAACTGAGAGAGTTCTCTTTTAAGTGTTTTTCCTAACTCTATAATCTTAAAAAACCTTTGAGTTTACTATCTCTGGACTCGTTAAACAAACATTGACAGACCCGTGATGGGAACGAACCACTCCTTCTTAGGGTTCATTAAACATACTCCGAGGGACTCATCTGAAGGATGAGCTTATATCAACAAGCATATGTGATCCTCTTCAAGCTTGTGTAAAAATAAAGAGGTACTTGCCAGAAATGGTGGGGGGAAATTTGGGAAAGGGATATGTTTCATCTTTGTATTGATTGGCAGTAAGTGTCAATAAGTGTCGCTCTTGAACATGACACCCCCTATTCATCATTTGAAACCAGTTTGGGAAATCCATTTGTCTCTCTTCCGATTTATTACAAGGTCATTTCGTGTGTCGTATTTGAGTTAATGCTACCAAATCATTGGTCGTGTCATTAATATGTTCAAGATAAGTCCATTTGAAACCTATATTGAGTTATCCATTTGCAGTTATCCATTCTCTCCGTGTCGGCCTTCCCTGTGTCCAGTCCAATTTGCAAAATGCTCTGTTTCACTTTCAAACTTTGTTACTCATTTCATGTCATTGATGGGGGATACATCAAGGCCCTCCTGTGACGATTTTTGTTCTGTCGACTTCAAATCATTATCTAGAATCAAGACTTAGAAATTATTTAGTACCTTGGAGCTTGCATGCCTCAATGGCAAGTTTCCTCGCTTTCGACAGTGGCTTTACATCATTGACTCCTGATCGAAACATTCCGTCGGATGTTAGACATCAACTCATTTATTCACACTTGATGGATTGTACTATGTTACCTTGGGAGTCATTGACATCAATGGTGATTTCCCTCGCACTTGTTAATGGTTACATCAATGAACGGTAATGAAGTGGTTTCTACCATGTTCGACTTCAACACATGTAATCACATGGTTACATTCGTACTTTGGGCGACGATATTGAAGACCCTGGACATCATATTTGTAATCTAGGTTGCAATGGAGTATGTATAATTTGTGACACATAGATCCACTTTGTATGTTTCGTGGCTATGTCGTCTTGATTTGAAATTTTTTGCATAGATACACAGTGTATTCAGGTGGCTATGCTATATTTTGACGGCATGGATCCATAGTGTATGATTGGTGGCCATGACCTTTGTTTATGATATCATCAGTATATGATCTGAGTATGGGAATGCCTACCTCAGAATTGGTATATATGATATTCTGCAGATGCTTGGGTGTTTGCAGGTTTTCGATTAGATGTGCTCTTGGTTCTCGACACACACATACAACTTACAAAGTCTATCGGTTGTAACTAATTCCAACCTCATACTTTGGTGGGCATTCTGTTACCCATGATTTTGGTCATCATGATGATGTATTAATGAGGTTGTACTCAGTCTCTTCATTAGAACTTTATCCCGAGAAAAGTTACCTTCATCTCTTTTCAGAAATCACAGTTTGAGGAAGGTTCGCAGGATGGTAATACATTTGCCTACTAGAATGTATGATTCTCGCAGGCTACCTTAAGCTAGGGTGAGAGAAGTTCGCACTGTGTATAACTGCTAGGGTGAAAACACTTTCTAAAGAAGGGAAAATGATGAATTCTTGAAGCTTCTAGAAGGGAATCTTCTAGAAGGATGAGATGGCATTCGAATGGTTATCTAAGTACTGGATTTCCTGATATTTTGGGATCATTCCTATCCAAGTAACTAATTCATTCTCTCTTATATATTGAGGGGATTCTCATGGAAGAGGTTAGAAGAAATCAAACAAGAAAGAAGCTTATTGGAGAATTAGTGAAAGACGGTATGAAGGACTGAAGCTACAACAGCTAGAGAACTCCAGCAAGGTTATCAAAAGTGGTTGATCTTCTTCATGCAAGTGAGCAAGTGTGTGTGTTAGAGCCAGGATCCATTGAAAGGAGGTTTGCAACATCAAGGCTCAGGTTGTAATCTTTGCTTTCCATCAATATAATACAGTAATATGTCCCTTTCCCATAAATTTAAGTCTACTTTATTGTATAACTCCTTGATCATATACATCGATTAACTGTTGAATATATTGAGTTGTTTTTACTTCAATTGGTTTGAGTTGTTTTGGTCTTGACGACACAAGAGCATTGGAGTGAATCTGGAACAACAAAGACCTAAGGAAGCGATCATAAGGTATGTTCATGATTCTTGCCTCCTATTTTTATTCAATAGTTAAAATCTAGGGAAAGAGTATTATTCTGTCTTGCTTTGTTCTAGATCCAGGTGGATCTAGGGAGATCGGTTTGTGTCCACACTTACGGGTTTATCCAATAACACAATGCCTCTAATATCTCTGAAGATTTGGATGAAGATGGCTATCCCGTACAAAGAGTAAGTAATTTCGTTGAATGGAATGAAGATGTTTTCAAAGACATAGAATTTCCAAACACTGTCATTGTGGATGAAAATCCTTGGTGTTTTCAATGCAGTGAGGCACATTGTGAACATGAGTGTCCTTGCAATAGTGGTGACCATCAACAAATAAAAAATATAGACCACTTCATAGAAGACCCTCAAATAAATATCACCGCTGAAGAGCATCAAGAGGCCATGAAAC
Organism: Picea engelmannii; assembly: GCA_009831015.1. NCBI lineage: Eukaryota > Viridiplantae > Streptophyta > Pinopsida > Pinales > Pinaceae > Picea > Picea engelmannii. Next base: position 271,177 of record ML780843.1, read on the forward strand.
AAGTAGTCAGGTCAGCCAGGATGGAGGTAATAAACAAGCTAGACCAGGAATCAAAAGAAAATCTAAAGAAACAAGAGTTCCAGGTGTATAGAAGGAAGAAGTTGGACCAACCTTCCACTGACCAAACAAAAGGGCCACCTGTGGATGTAATCTTTCCTAAAACATCCAATACTAAAAGGGTTAACCTGAATTTTGACCTTGAAGGGGCATTATCCAAGATGCTTGTAACCATCCCTTTGAAAGAAGTCATCATGGTACCATCTATGAAAGGATGATTTGACAACTTTTTCCAAGGATCAGATGGACCATTGAAAGATGGAACTATTGGTCGCATCCAGAATATACATGTAACTACAACTTATGAGAAAAAGTCCAGTGATTCCATCAAAGATGACAAAGCACATGACAAAACCAGGCCGACTCCTCATAGATATTTTCTAGAAGACACACCTTTTTCAAAAGAGGAAAATTTGAATCAGATTAAATGGCCCACGAAAGAAGAATACCAACAACTCATGGACGAGCTCAGAGCTCGGGAATCAGAGACTGTGAAAATACTAAAGAAGGTTGAAGATGATGTATGAATCCATCCTTCACAGCAGGAAGTCTTTATAGCAGAGTCCCACCCACCTCCCTTTACACAATACTCCCGGGTTATTCAAGGAACAACTAATTTCAGAGTCAGAGAGTACAAGGAGGGAGACATGGTTTGGATGTGGGATTCCAATAAAGGGAAGCCTACTAATATCAAAGGAAACAATCGTTTTTGTCTTGGCCCTTTTAAGTTCAGAGGAAAGTCAGTTAATGACTCTTATTACCTGACCACACTGGAGGGAAGAAGGCGCATAGTGCCCGTCAGCGGGAACCTCCTCAAACCCCACCAGGGTGGGGTAACCTGACTCCACATGTAGGTATAGGTAGGTAGGCATATTTCCATGTATTATACCATTTTCATTTCATGATAGTTTCTTTCCTCACATGCATATTGATTGTTTTATTTCAGTCATATATTTATATATTATATTTGCAGGGTGGCAATACCACCCCACCTTTGTTACTGATGCCCTTTTAGAGTGTGAGCAGGTCTACAGGTTTATGCTAGAGATGTTGAGGTTATCATGCGCTCTACAATGAGCACATGTCCCCGAGTTAGATCCAGATGTTATCCCTGATTTCTAGGGATAACTAGCAGATCATGCCTCAAGGCCCACAGGTCCTAGACATGGAGTATCGAGAGAAGGATTGACCTGAGCATGGCCCTGGAGGGCCCATATTTCTTCTTCTTCATTCGAATTGTCCTGTCAGCAGAAGCAACATCCATCACCTTCGGCTTGGACTTGTATCAGAAAATACTCTTGCTCCATGAGGTAATTGGTCCAGGTATCATGGTATATGTCATGTTTGATCATTATAAATTTCAGATATATGCATCAGATTCCTTTCATTTCTGACAATTTCTTGGATCTTACACTAACCCACTTGACCATGGTTAGGGGGATTGAAGGGGTACCCTAGAAAGCTTGTGCCCATAGGTTTTGGTTAGCTACCAGGGGGGATTTGAAGAGCCATCGTCCGCTACCATCATATTATCATTTTTTCATCTTATCTCCCATTCATCTATATCCGATTCCCCTAGTATAGACATCAGGATGACCTATTTGTGGGGTTACACCTTATCTTGTGGGAAGAAGGGGATAAAGGACCAGGGGGTAAAAGCAGCTGACAAGAGATAAAAGCCATAAAAATAAAACCTAGATATGCCTCACCCAGGGATCCCTGAGAAGGCAATAAAAAGATTCTCAATAAGAAACAAGAGGGACCCAAAGAAAAATGACAAAACAAGACCTAGCCAAGAGGATGGGGGGTCTCATCATGAGCCAACCCATTATGTTCATGGGTACCTAGCAGTATGACATTGCCATTATCTGGTTACCACGCCAGGGTAGTGACCTTTGGTTGCATGGCTAAGGGAAAGGGGGTCTCATCACGAGCCAGCCTTATCATCTATGCGAAAGTACTCGTGGGTAACACTGTTAGCTCTAGTCACCACGCCAAGGTAGTGTCCTCTAGTTAGACCTTGAAATAAAAGGAAAGAAAAATAAAGAATAAAGGCAATAAAGGGCTTGGAAAGAATTGCATCCATGACAGGTACAACTCGCCTCCTACAAAGGCACCCACGGATAATATCACCCCTGTCTTTCACTATGTCTGGACATCCTTTGACCACACCACCTCATGTTACATGGCTTGGATGATATCCTTTGGTTAACTTTCCTTTTCTTATGGATGTTGGCCCAATAGGGCATCTTGTCTTTTTCTTCATCTTTGTATAGTAGGTAATTGTAATGTTTTTGAGCTATTAGATGATATGCTAGGGGTTTTATGCATGCATTTGATAAAATTAATGATGAAATATGATTGACATTGCTATGATCTCGAGCACTAATGAGCCCATGGAGGGAGAATTTTTTGATGTGCAGGACCATGCCTGACGGACAGGTACCAGGTGGACCGGCACACATGGGGAGATTATTAGTTCGGACCTCCATGGGGCTGAAGATCCCATCAGATGGTTGTTGGGACCCCATCAGGGGAAGATACAGGACAATGATTGGTCGAGCCTTTGCACGAGAGAAGAAGAAGGACACTTTCATCTAGGACGCCTTAACTGAGCCTAGCCCTAGGGAGTTGACACATTGCAGGTGGAACGTGTCCCTCTGTTGACCCAGGACGTTCTCTAGAGGCCCTTGACGTCACCTCCAGTGCATGGCAGTTTGACAGGGTAGTTTGGCACGTGTGGCAGAGTTTGAAGGCCCAGGGAGGGCCAACGTTTGTCATCTAGTGTTGTGATTTGCCCTTAAAAGGGAAAACGTCTCCCTCAAAGGGGATGGACGTCTTGCTCATTGCTCATTTGGGGTTTTCTTTCAGCACTTTAATGTAGAACAATATGATTTTTAGTTGTTAGCCTTGTCGGCTGTTTTAATGACCTAATTTTAATTAAAGGTCATTGGATGATATAAATTGAGGATGTTTTTCCTCATTTTAACATAACACAATTCACTCACACTTGTGAGGTTTGATTTTGGTACCCTTCTTGGGTATATTTGTTGTCTAAGTGAGGAGCACTTGCTATTGGAAGGGTATTTTTGGCATTTTGTGGCATTTCTCTCAAGGAAGGTTTACAACTAGGGTTTGCTTATGCTTCTCTTCATGATATGTAAGTGAATTTTCTTACAAAACTTCTTAATTGAATGGTTGTAGGTGTAATTTCTTGCATTTGCTTATTATATTGCTTATTTAAAACCCTAGGTAACAAGCACACAAGTAGGTCATTGTTACATGTCCCCTTAGAGAGAGATTTTTCAGCCATTGAAGAAGAGGGATTCAGCCTAGCCTTTGCTACACTTATGTTTCTTCTTCCCTTGAACTAGAGTTGAAGTTTATAGGTTGAAAGAGGGTGACGTCCTAGGCCTAGGTTATATACACCTAGGGCCTTCATCTTCTAGGGTTTGAAAGCCTGGTCCTTAGAACACTTTCTCCCTTAGACTTATTCTTTATGTTAGTTGTTTTTCCAAGTTGACCTAAAGAAGGAGGAAAGAGCATGGGGCCTTTCTTAAGCAACAATGGAATGAGCCTCTTTTCCCTAGGGTTTTGATTATAGGGCCCTACCTTTGCAGCACCATAAAACCCTTCCTTCTAGTCTTTAAGTCATCATCCTTTCAAAAACCTCGTGTCCTCTTCTTATTTGACTCCATATACCCTAAGGCACTGATATCTGACCTCCAACGTTGAAGTCTTAGTGTACAAAACATTTCTCAAAACCTTAAATTTTGAAACCCTAACTAACAAACTAACCTAATTAGGGATGACGTCATAGTTGGTTATCTCATATTGACACAACAAACGCTGATTATAAGCAATTAAATGATGATTTCAAGCATTTATTGAGCAAATTGTTGATTGGATACATTGTAGGATTAATCATCTTGATAGATATTGATGAATTGATTCTCTTTCATGATTAATTGACAAAATGTTGACTTCATTTAATATCTATTTCTTTACATTTCTTATTGAATAATATAAAATAGTTATTGAAGTACTAACCCTTTGAGTTATAGCTTGCATATATATGTTGTGTTGTTGTTCTCTTGTTCCAGGCAGGTGTTTTCAATATGGCATACACTTCATTTATTGGCTGATTAGCCGGACTGTCTGACTTAGGTGGTAACCTGTGAGGAGGGAACTCTAAAACTTGACTTTATACCTTTTGCCTCTTCAAACCCTAGGTTGTCGGGGACGTCTCCCCTGGGCTAACCTCCCTAAACAGAAAGAACCTCCCCATTGAGGTGACATTGGGTGGGGAAGGTTCCTGTTATGCTAGTTTGATCTCTATCTTTTAGCCTATGACCTGAACTACAAACTACGCGATAACAAGTCCCATCAGTCGAATAATTCCAAGAAGAAAGGAAAAATCTGAAAGAATAATAATCTAGGACCGGGGAGAAATAATCCCCAACAAAACCAACCTGTTGGGGGAAACCAGAATCAAGGGAACCAGAACCCCCAAGGGGGAAATCACAACAAACACCAAGGAAATAATAACAATAACCTCCATACAAACTTCCCTTGCACCCTTTGTGGTGAATATGGCCATTATACTCACCATTTCCCCCAAATTTATGACTTTAAATGGATGAAATATCTGCAAACAGACTCGATCCCCTAGTACTGCCTGCCCTTCAGTAGGCCCCACAACAGTATGTGAAATAAGCACCCTTGATGGTATTGCAAAACCCTATTCCACAACAAGGTGTGATGAACACCCAACAGGAGATGCACCCTGCCCCACCATAGATGGGACAATATCAAAACCCTGGCACTCCTATGGATTTCACTATCCTCCTTACTAGTGAAGAGGAAATTCTTATACAAACATATAGTTGTCAATGCAACGTACCCCCTGAATCTACTCCCACCAACTCGGAAGAAGTTCCAATAACACTTGGACCACCTTTGATGATTCCATGCCCTAACAATGAACCACCCTTTCGCATTCATCATATCCCATTATGACGAAATGTCAACAACCCTCAAGCTAGGGTAGCACACAATTACAGTTTGGTCGATGACTTGGCACAATCCCCTGCTACCATGTCAGTATTGGAAGTCCTTCAAACCTGTCCCACTCAATGGAAGTCACTAAATTCCTCCCTGGGAGAAGTTGACCCTACTGATACTAGACTCATCAAATTTGATCTAAATTGTGAGGAACCTCATCTCCCCACTTTGGTAGCTTTCTAGATACCAGTTAAAATTCAGAACATCACAGTTCATCAATGCATAATTGATGAAGGTGCATCCACATGCATCATGTCCAAAACTGTATGGTAGAAACTCAGCTCTCCTGAGATAATACCATCTTCCATTACTTTGAGAGATTATGATGGATGACCATACTCTCATGAAGGGATTTTTCAAAATGTCCCCATTGAGCTCAGGGGGAAAACCATCCTTATTGACACTGAGGTTATAAACACCCCACTCGATTACAATATATTGTTTGAATGTAGCTACATGTACACTATGAAGTTTGTCGCCTCTTCTGTGTTCCAAATGATGATGTTCCCCCACAATGGTAATATCATCACCATCGATCAGGTTTCACATTAAGAGCCTAACCCTTCCTCCAACATTGACAACATCCTACCTTTTGTCGATACTAATTCCGAAGCCTACCCACTGATCGATATGGGCCCCGAAATTTTCAAAGACCCATCGTTGTTAGGGACATACCACAGGTCACCCCCACTCATACACTCCTCATCTCAAGTATGTGTTATCTCTTCCAATGGAATTGAAACTGGAGATACTATTCCTCCCACTGAGGCTTCTTCACTATCTGAAGTCCCACTAGTCACAGAGCTCCTACCTCAGGAATCTATTAAGAACTCTTCCACGCCACCTATTCTCGATTTCACTCTCCCCCAGGGTCACATCCCAATTTGGGAGACAGTCCTCCAAGCCATTACTCAAATCCCTTTCTTCTACCCCCCACCAGGCGTACAATCTTTCCAGGTAGCCACAGTGCTTACTCTACCTAACATGGTCCTTTCCATCCCAGTTTAGTATCTGCACCCACCTGAGATGGTTCCTAAACCATCCCTCCCTCCCCAAATAGAGGGAATTGCAATGCATATCCCATTCCTCACTCCGACCGCACCACCCTCACCCCCACTCGTCAGACCACTGCTACAGTTGGGGGTAGAAGGAATAAGAAATACCCACCGCTTCACTCCCCCCCGAGGTCAACTTCCTTGTGCACTATGCAAGAAAGAAGGACACCCCACCAATTTATGTCCCTCTCTCCCCGAGTTACACAATTTAATCCAACTTTCTTGAGCGACGACACTGCTCGTCACTTCACCCAATGCACCTAGTAATACCACGACAGCCCCAACTATAGGTAACATAGGGTTGTGAACCAAATTTGCCTATGCCATATGTTCATAGTATGGACATTACACCCATCATTGCCCTGCGCTACCTCAATTTCAACAGATGCTCACGACAGTGCGCCAAAGCTTTCAACAAGACTCCACTCCATCCGCATCATCCCATACTCCTATCACTGACATCCACTATGTCACGACCTCAGTCAACAAATGGATGAGATTTCCTTTCTCTCTCTGTGAATCACTTAACCATTTCACATATAATTTTCCTACGATCATTGAATATAGGCTTTGCCAAATGGCCCTTATTCAAAATCCTACACCTCCCCCACTGCCAGAGGTACCAGTGATTACCCCTACTCCATCCCGTGATGTTGTTCATATTATCTCTCATGAGCTTGAGGAATTTCCCACTCCGCCATGGTTCATGGATAACCTATATGAGGATTTACCCCCAAATTCCCCCAATTCTCCAGTTCATTTCCCCACAAAAATCTTACACCCAACTACAATTTTTAACCCACAGTACCTCGATATTTGGTTTATGTTGAGTGAACCATCACAACATCCTTGCACCACCCCCTCTACATTGTCACCACCAGAAGACAACCACATGGTGACACTTGCCAATGTTACTCCCCTGTATCCTCTATATTCTCGCCAGTTCCATTGCGATGAAGACATCCTCGAGTAATTAACTACCCCCGATCACCCATGGAATGTGATCCATCATAGAGTGCTCTTTCTCTCGCAGGAATACTTTGATCCCCCTAGCCAAGACTCCATCTACGCAATCGAAACCAAAGATTTTATCCCATCAGGGCATATAGAGTGGTTCAATAATCCTATCCCTTTCCTTGATTCTTTTGAAGAAGGAAACATGGTCAACATTTCCCCCACTTTCAAGATCAATATTTCCATCAAATCGGGAATCGTAGAAGAAATCACCATTAGCATTGCATGCTCTCCCGAAGAACTTACAGTTAACAAAGCTCTCTTCCAGGAATACCAAGACATTTTTGCCTGGTCATACACAGAGATGACCGACCTTGATCCTTCTATTGTTGAACATCGTATAGACACATGGCCTGATATCATGGCTGTGCGACAAAAGAAATGTCCATTGCACCCCTCAAAAGTAGGGGCCATCAAAGCCAAAATTAAAAAATTACACATTGTAGAGTTCATATACCCCATCGCATATACGTCATGGGTCTCCAACCCTATCCATGTCAACAATAAACAGGGCACTATTCGCGTCTGTATTGACTTTCATGACCTCAATCATGCCTGCCCCAAAGACAACTTCCCAACACCTTTCATCAACCAAATTATCGATGATTGTGCCTGCCACGAAGCCTTGTCCTTCATGGAGGGTTTCTCTGGCTAAAATCAAATTCAGGTTCATCCCGTAGACCAGTACAAAACCGCATCACTACCCCATGGGGTACTTTTGCATATCGTGTCATGCCTTTTGGCCTAAGAATGTAGGTTCAACATTCCAATGGGCCATGACATATGTTTTCAATGATCTATCTCTTATCATCCTCGATTACTTGGATGACCTCACCACTTGATCCAAGAAACACACTCAACGTCTAGATGACTTACAAATCATCTTTCAATGGTGTTTTCAGTACAATATCCACTTGAACCACCTCAAGTGAGTATTCTACATCACCGCTGGACACCTCCTTCGGTTCATCATTTCCCAACGTGGCATCACTGTCGACCCCCTCAAGGTCCAAGACATCACATAAATTCCACCACCTAAGAATTTATGCCAACTACAAAGCCTACAAGGCAAAGCTAACTTTTTATGCTTGTCCCAGATTATGCCACTTGCCCCCACAATTTCCTTCGCTTATTTCATCATGATATCCCATTCCAATGGGATGAACATGCCCAAACTACTTTTGATGATTTAAAAGTGATGCTCTCCAAGACCCCTTTGATTATTCAACCTGAATATGATCATGACTACATCCTCTACTTATCGGCCTCAACCATCTCAGTAGTAGGTGTTCTCATCCATCTAGGGGATGATGGTCGCGAGTATGTAATTTACTATATTAGTAAAAACCTTTTAGGGCCACCCATGAAGTACAATCACAAAGAGAGACTCGCCCTTGCAGTTGTCTTCACAGTCCAAAAACTGTGCCATTATATCCTGCTTTGCACTACCAAAGTCATGGAAGATTCCAACCCCATGCAATACTTTCTCAGTCATCAAAAATTTAATGGTAAATTTACCCGATGGATCGTCATCCTTCAGGACTACAACCTCAAATTTTTAACACCCAAGAGAAATAAATCCCTCATCCTTTCCGAACTCATCATGACATTTCCCTCATATACTATTAGTTCACCTGTCAATATGGACTTCCCCGATGAACACCTCTTCTACATCCCCTTGGATGATCCCTGGTATGACGATCTCCTTGTCTACCTTCGAACACAGAAATTTGGAGCCCACCTCTCCCAGGACGATCTTCGACGTATTCAACATCAGGCCTCTCGATATCTCCTTATCGGTGACATCTTATATCACTGAGGGGTCAACACCATACTCCGTCGATATTTGACTATCGACGAAGCTGACAAAGTTTTGAATGATTGCCATAGTGGTGCTTGTGGTGGTCACCTATCAGGGATGTCCACCGCCCAGAAAATCATTCGCACAGGCTAGTTCTAGCCCACATTGTTTCACGACTATATCCATGATGTGAAACAGTGTGACAAATGCTATCTTTATGCCCACAAATGATGAGAACCACCCACTCTTCTACACCCAGTCATCATTGTTGGCCCCTTATGAAAATGGGGCATAGAATTCATGAATTTCAACCCTCCATCTAGAAATGGACACAAATACATCATAGTGGCAGTCGATTACTTTACCAAGTGGGTCAAAGCCATGCCTACCTTCAACAACATTGCTGAAACTGCAACGCATTTTTTCTTTAATCACGTCATCTCCCACTTTGGAGTCCCACTACATTTAGTCTCCAATCCCGGGAAACACTTCGAGAATAAGATCTTCGTTGAACTCTCCTCCAAGTTAGGCTTCTCCCATGAGTTTGCCTCCCGATACTACCCTTAGTCCAATAGATAGGTAGAAGCAGTCAACAAGGTCCTCAAAACCATGTTACAATGCACGGTTAACAAACATAATACCAATTGGCATCATATGTTGTTTTCCACATGATAGTTAAAACTTCCATAGGATTTACACCATTTCATCTTGTCCATGGGGTCAAAGCCACTCTCCCCATCGAGTGTTAAATTCCCATTGTACGCACCGCCATCGAGCTTTTACCTGATAGTGCTCCAATGGAGAAGCGCTTGTTGAACTTAGAGTTATTGGATGAAGACTGTCAGTCTTCATTACAGAACAATGAGGCAGCCAACAAATGGTCAAAGGCCAACTTTGATCACCATTTCAACCTTCGGTCATTTAAAAAAGGAGACCTTGTCCTTGCCTATGATATCGCCCATGATACCCTTGGCCATGGAAAATTCGAGTCGTTATGGTATGGAACCTACATCGTTCAACACTGCCTCATTAAATGCACATACATCCTAGCCTCTCCGGAAGGCCACCCTCTCAAAGAACCCATCAACGGGTTGTACTTTAAGAAATTTTACACTTGAGCGTAGTCATTCTACACTAGGATTTTTCTTTTTTGTATACGTTTTGCAGAGTTTTTAATATTCTTTTTCTCTCCATGCCTTATGTATGATCTACCATTTGTGTTATTTAAATGTGCTTCCTCCATCATCCTACCACATCAGTTATGCTGACAAATCTAGCCGATGGACACAGAATCTCGCTTCGGCTGCTTGGGGCCTCTATACCCCCTCACATGAAATGCTCCACTACAACGACATATGTTTGGGATCATCAACCAACAACAAAGAAGAATACACATCCATCATTGGCCTCCTTGTCGAGGCCATTCACCACCATATTCACCACCTTAACATCTTATTATATTCCCAACTTGTCGTCCTACAACTCCACAATGTATACTATGTCCGCGATCCTTGCCTCTTCCGCAAATCCCTGCAAGTCAGACTCTTATGTCGAAAATTTGATTCAATTACATTTACACATATTCCATGTCAATTTAATAAAATAGAATATAATGTGGATAAAATAGTGTTAGATTAGCATTTATCACATCAAGACACCATTACACATATATGAATTATCAAAATCTGTCACAACATATAGATTAGACATCATAAAAAGCACCATAAAACATCATCACATGTGAACTCCACAAAGGTCCCAAAAATGTGTTTCCATATATATGTATATCGATCAATGTGCAATCAATGTTTACAAAAAATAGTACAACATGTACATCACCCATAGGTAGGTGAACCCCCCATCCCTATAGGTAAAAAATAGGTGTCACACTACCCTATATACAACAAGGGATCGCAGGCCTCTATAAATACAAAAAATAAATACATCAAGCACTCATGGTGCCGCTAGAGAACCACCACGAGGTCCTCTGTTAGGAGGTGGTGCCTCACCTGTTGGGGGTCCACCTGGTCTAGGTGGCAGTCACCATGTCATCGCCACTGCCGCCACCACTACTCAGCGGATCAAGGTATGCAACTCTACCTGTCCTCCCATGCACTGCTCCAATACTCCCTCATCCTGGATCTGAGTCCACATGCCCTCAGGAACTCCCTATAGTACCACCTCCAATTGGCGACAGAAGTCCTCAAGAACCCCACCGACCTCTCCCTGAGGCACATTCGACAATCATGCACCAGGCTTGTCGAATCTGTGCATTCGCCTAGCTCTTGCATCATCGATTGTCCTCACACTAGCCTCATCTCTACAACGCCTCTCTCCTACCCACTACTCACCCTGCGATGGTCTCACTGGCCCCTCACGAGACGACGCTCTAAGAATCTCCATCTCTCGGCCTTGTGGCCCCACATATGCACATACAAAAAAAAAATGATAGCATCAACATACATCCATACATAAAACATATGCTATACTATCCAAAACATCAAATACATCAACATACCTCTGTGGTCCCACACCTCTCCAGGAGGTAAGACCATGTCAGGATCCCGATAATAGTCCATCCCACCATACGAGTATCACAGGATGATATGTGGCATCTGACGCCACACACGTGCTAGCTTAGCCATAAATTAATGGCCACCCTCCACACCCCCATGAATAACCTAGATCATTGCCCATCGCATCAATCATGGCTTTAGTGCACTAGGCATGTCCAACAAAACCCTTAGGCACAACATCGGCACCCTCTTCAAGAACTAGGCCACCAAGATCGACCCAAAGGAGAAATCCCTTGAGTCATTATCCCAACACCTATTGAGTTTCCCCACCATCTTGGCATGTAGCATCAAGCCCGACGGACAATGCTCTCCACCCAGTGCCCTCTGCATGATCCTCAACTGACCACCACTGATCTGCTAAGTATCTAGGGACCCATAGACCCTCACAATCATCACTGCAATGCAATGATGCACAAAGGCGTCCAACACCACAATCCTCACCACCGATCCTGACATAAATTTCTCCCTAGTACAATATGTTTGTGTCAGGTCAACCAACTAACCATCTGCTAGAAACAGGGGATCAAGAGGTAGAGAGATTCCCTGAAAAGGGATCCCAGTCAAGAAATACACATCCTCTATCACAGAGAATGTGAGTTGCTCCCCCCACAAAATGAAGCACTACGGATCAGTACTCCACACAGATATCATAAACGGTAGCAAGTACTCATGTGCCCACAACAAGGAGCAGTCAAAGAACTTTATCAACCCACGGGATTTCAAATGTCCCTGCACACCTGGATCCTCATCCCTCACCGCCTCCCTAAGGTGCGCCCATTCCCTCTCCCTCTAGTGGACTCGCATCCTGCACTGGTCACTTGCATCCACATACACAGTACTTGATCAGACATCACAAACCAAAAAAATGTCAACATCTCAAAAAAGACAATTGTTTTCACCCCTCATCTTTGCATCATGTGCATGGTTGTTTTCCCCACAGGCACGCACATGTTATTCACACAATTGGGCATCCATGGGAAATCGTTGAAGACACAGGGGCACATTCAGGCACCCCTTTCACACACATAGGCTTGCATTCATGCACGCCTGTTCACTACACAGTTGCACACACATGCGCAGCTGTCAAAGAAACATTCACGCATGAAATCACAACTATACTTCGAACAAGCGCCCATCCAATGTGAGCTTTTTTTCCCCAGGCATGCTTCATCGTGCACGACTGTCCCAATTATAGTCCAGCACCCAAGAACGAGAATCCTTCTATCTCTCGTTCACTAGGGGGCCCCACCTCACAAAATCGCTCTGTATGGCCATCCATACGACCCTGCCCAAAATAGAAATCCTAATTACTATGCAGGAGGATATTACCACTAACCCGATGCTCGCTAATCCTGTATTGGCTGGATCGATCTCCCAAAATCTCCAAATATCCTCTCAAATCTCTCATAAAATCACTATGACAACAGGTACAAATGAGGTGGCATTATGGGCCCTACAACTATATATGGTCCCCTTTTTCAAACTTCCGAACTCAATTATAGGAGCTCAGAGCATCCATTTTCCAATCCGTCTTCAGCCACGACATTAGGATCCCGCCACCTACACAGTCACATTCCCTAGGTCACCATCCATTCTTAGCCCCTAGGGATCCTTTTTCTCACATCATGCCTAGGTACGCATGCTCACATTCAAAATTATCGAATAACTATTATATGTTCTTTATCTACAGATATTGTTCATGTCAGGTGTTCAGTTTTCATGTCTATAGGTACTTAGTCATCACACACCAGTGCAACCCCTTCAGGTATATGATTGACACTAGCATGTAGTCATTCCCTCTGAATATAAATTGCATCTCCCAGTCACATCCTCCGACATTCACTTCTAGGATTCTCCCATTCAGCTCTGCAGTACTCTCACCTCCACTTCATTTTTAGTACTGTCACCTGATAACATTGTCCCCTACACGAGTTTCCACATTCATAGTCCCCTTTTTGGCACTTTGACACTCATGCTTCTTTCACCCCCCATAGTCTTACGCATGTTCGAGAATTAGCCACATACTCCTCCTCATTTTGCTAGCTTTCCCAATGGACTCCCAGGACATCTCCTCTTGGTTATCATTTGACTGCACCTCTGTAGTATCATTATCCCCCCATTTCATCCACATTTAGTTTTCCCATTTGCATATTACCCTCCATTCATTTACCCCATACAGAAACCCACCTATTGGGCCCCCACCCTCCAACAGTTCCTCACACAACTTGCACCCTCACAGGCCAAGCCATCTTACACTAGGGCACCCATTTATGTATCTACACACTTATACCACATTATTATTTATTCCTTTGGTAATTTTACAAAGCCTTTCTTTCTAGCATTTGCATAGTTTTTGTGTTTTTTCCCTTAGTGAATTTATTTTCTCGACAAAGCAACCCCTATCACCCTTGGTTGGGGCATTCATTACCTTCTACTCTTGTTGACATCATCCATAAACCCTGAGTATCCCACAGTTCATGCACCTACGATCTCTAACGTTTTCCACTTTGTCACGCCTCTGGCATAATTTAACCCATGTGTAGTTGTCCCCCTGGCGCTAGATTCAGTTTCACAGTTGCTACCAATCATACTTCACATATATCCCCAACCAAGGGTATTCTTGAGTCTCGCCATGTCTTGGCATCTTCCATGAACCTCATCAGTTCCTGATCTCATCCATTGGATTTCATGAAGCACTTTTTTTCTTTGAGTCACGTCTCCCTTTTTGTCGACATCAACACAATTTCCAGGAGGGAGACAATATCTTGAATCTCATTCCCTTTACAATGAGGAGTCTAAGATGGAACAAAAAAAACACCATTGTTCTCTGATGTCGTTGACCCCCATAACATTCAACTTCAACCCTATCTCATGTTACGGTGGGTCTTACTTTGCGACTATTTCAATTGTTTTTATATTTGCTGAAGACCTCTGAAATTTGTTGGGCTATCAATGACCGTGAATTATCGACACTTCTTATAGGTGTCCTCACCTCTTTTCAGAGTATGTTCACCATCATAATTTTCCTCTTCCATTATCAAACCACCCCGTAGGGCACTCCAGTTATCTATGTCAACATACCACTTCCGTTATTGTCTTACACATTTTGAGTTACATGACATGAGCATGGGACATGCCCACCTCGTTTGTACATAGTTTTATTTTTCCACACCTAGCAAAAGGTTTGGGTCCCACGGGCTCCCCTCTCCCTCCAATGGGTCACTCTTTCAATTCCTCTCAACACTTTTTCTTACAATGGTACTCTCAGTAGAAGAAAAATTGATGTATTTCGGCTATACGTATGCTCCTAACCTCACACATCAGGGGGCATCTGTTATCACTGAAATTTCATCCGCAAATGGTTATAGGAATCTAGCATATCCAAACACCTACTAGTTCATTCATGGCCCAAAAATGCATTTCCAAAGGGCACAAACTATACAACTATTTATAAAATCAGCATGCGCTCATAATATAAAGGAAGCGCGCGCACATGCACCAATCGAAAACACAGGGAAAGCGCACATGCGCCTGATGCACGATTGTGGAAGAAAAATTTTGCACACACCTCAGAACTGTGCATTAATGATTTTGGTTGGCCTCCCACCCACTTCTGGCTTAGATCCCAAGTTTATTTAACCCCCAAATCTGATATGAATCCGAGTGGGTGGCTAGTCAAAGACCTAAAGGTGCCCTAAAGGACCCCTTGTTCACACTAAAGATCGGTTGGATAATGCCTCAAATATTTGCTATAAAAAGAGGCCATGGGTTTACTATATTTTCAAGAATCTATTTGTATTGTTATGATTCTTCTATTCTCTTGCAAGGAACCTCTTTCCTCATTGGAGCATACAAGGACAATTTCATTGGGCTATTCACATCACCTCTTGAGTGAATGAGCTTTGGATTTATTCACCATTTCCTTTTAGTTTTCTATTTGTAAGAATAGCTCTCTCATTGGGGGTTCAAGAGCCCTCCCTTGGAGGAAGAGGGGACCCATAAGTCTCCCTTTCGCTTTGGTGTTTGACCACGAATACAATCTATCCATTGGTGGCATGAATATTGGTCAATTGTTTGGTTAATTTTGGTTCTAATTCCCTTATGCACTTTAGTTTAGTTTCTTTAATTATTGTTAGCTTAGTTGTTTGTTTATTTCTTCTTCTTGACATTTCTAACTCTTTCACTAACTTCTGTCTTGTCCAACTAACTCAACTGGACTTGCAAGTGTCCCTCTTTTGCTCATTCAGGTGACGAAAAGGATACAACACATTGGAAAATATAATCAACAATCAAAGGCCATATTTTGACAGGTCCGGACTAGGATACAACCAAATGAAGAATAAGAAAGGTTCAAGATCCATGAAGAAATAAACAAAATAGAAGAGTTATGCAGAAGTTCGCAAAGGAAGCAATCATGGTGAACATGAATAAGAAAGAAATTAATACAGAATACCCTCTACATTCAAGCAACAAGGAATCTTCAATCAATGTGAAATAAACAACCAAAGATAAGATCTTTATCAACCAAGGTAGAATTAGAGAAGGACTACACCACAAGGAAAATCATTCACTCCTAGGTATGTAAATTTATTTAATGGTCATTGTTTTTACTGTACAAACTTTGGACATAAGGTTGCAGATTATAGGGATTATGAAAGAAATAATCATGCAAGAAATTCCTATGTGTCCCCACAAAATATTTAATGTTACAAATTCCACAACTATGAACACATATCCTAAAATTGTAGAAGCGTGATAAAGCCTCCCATGAAATAAAATATCGATGAGAGACATAAGAAGGTTTGGATAAAAAATGAAAAACAAGAGGAGCAGGTAAATGAAGAATATGTCCAAAGAATTATATTTCCAATATTTTCAGTAGCACAAGATCACGATGAATTTACAGGAAAAGAGGAAAGTTGATGCAGGAGCATCGCCAACACATCAAGCGAGCTAGCGTGGAAGTGAAGGAAGCTAGACAAACCAGCACAAATTTTGAAAATGCTTTGGGATTGTTGCGCGATCTTAAATGAGTCATTTAAGAAGAGGCGCCTTTGTATATTGTAATGGACCTTGAGCGGATAGCTCTCGTCCTTTAGTAGATAGACGACATTTAAAATAGTTAATGCTGGTAGATAGGAATTTAATTCTAGATTTGATAGCTTTATAACGCTGGAGGGAAAACGGATATAGACACCCTCATTGTATAATTGTAAGATTATCCTAAGAAAGGACAATCAATTCAGGAGCAAGAAGAGAAGAGCATGCAGATAATTGTATGAAGAACACCCATGTACAGACATTTGAATTAATAGAAGAAAGCTTTGATTCAAATTCATGGTTTTGTGTTGTTTCTCTGTGTATTAATGTTATGCTCATGAATGTTTGCTTCCAGTTATACATTTGCTTTTATGTGTTGTGTATATGATTTCATGTATGAATTTAAGTCTGAGGGGGAGACATAATGAGTTTCAATTGTTTCTCTATTTGAGCCTGAGGATTCCTGCAAGGAGTGCAGTCGAATTGTCCGCAATGAGTGCATTGACAGAAGGGTTCAATTAGAGATAGCTTTTGTTCTCATTTCCTCGAGGGTTCAGTTAGGCACAGTGTCATGCAAGGAGTGCGCAGACTAGGTAAAAGCTTCAGGGTTGAGAACCTGAGTAAGGAATTGGAAGACTGTTGCTGCAAGAGTGCGCAGAGTTGAGAGACTTCGACACTCAGACATCGTTGAAAGATTGCCGCAAGGAGTGCGTGAAAGAGGTTTCCAAGAAGACTGAAGTCGTGGAAAATCTCAGGAGGAGTAGGGCTTCGAATTCACTAAAGGAAAAGCACAGGGAAGCTTCTATTGAAAGTATAAGGGAAGCATCATAGGTTGGCGAGGCAGGTGAACGCGTCTTGTGGAGAGAAACTTCTTCATTTCGTGGATTGCATAAGGAAGGACGGATGGTCGAAATCCTCTGAGGAGATTTCGCGAAGATCCGAGGACCATTAGATCTTGTGGAGGTGCAAGGAGGTTACGACGAGAAGGGTCGAAAGGTTTAATGCTCAGGAAGGGCAGAGCCATCGATCTAGGTCACAAGGACTGTCGGGTCTACACGTGATATCGTGTATCGGGGTTCGTGAGTCGAAGCTGCAAAGGATTGCATCAGGAATTGCGATATCATGATCTGCGATATCTCGACGAGTCCAGAACCGTCCATCGGTGGGGACACATGTCAGAAGATCTGAGGGAAGTCAGGGTTCGTCATATCAGAGGTCCTAAGGACAGGATACTCAAACAGGTCGGAATCATGATTCGCAATATCCCGACGGAAGAGTTGTGTGGGCCACAATAGGAGTCGATGGAAGACAGGTGGCGTACCATATCAAGGATCGAGAAAAGGTAAGTCCCAAATCCATTGGCATCCAGATTCACGATCCCACGAATTCCGAATTCCCGATAGAAGTGATAAGGAGTTGAAGATACAACTCACACGTACATCGGAGTTTCGTTACATCGAGTATCGGGAGTAGGCAAATCATAGTGCTCGATATCACGAGTAGAGATATCTCGATAAGGAAAATCCCGACAAAGCAGAAGTCTCGACAGAGAAGATAAAGTCAGCGTTGACTGGCCATCGGGTCTCGGGGGTTCAAGAGCCCATTGATCGACAGTGAACTTGTGAAGCCGCGAGTTCCGATCCTCCGATAAGTAAAAAAAGGGGGATTGTGCAGAAGAGAATCTGTGGGGTGCAGATTTCCCGATAGGGAAATAGAAGAAACTTGGAGTTCTTCGGGCCGAGAAGAAGAAGATCCTGTGAGAGGGGACATGCTCCGAGGAGTGCGGCTGCATCAGTTGTGGTATCAGAGAGGGAATATCTCTTTGCTTTCTGTAGCAGAGAAGAAGGAATTCGCCATGCCTCCATGAAGAGAAAGACAATCACCTGATCCAGAAGATACGAAGGTGTGAAGAAGAGGCAGGAAAGTAGAAAATCCAGAAATGGAGAGGCAGATGCGTGATCTCCGAACAAGACTCGAAGACATGGAGACAGCGCAGAGATGCACAGCTAGTGCAGGGGATCTGAGTGATTTCGATAGTGAAATAGAGGTTGAACGAGAGGAGGAAGTTACAACCGAAGATACATCAACTGAGTGATTGATAAAATCTATTGCATGGATGGGTGCAAAGGTGAAGATGGACATTCCAGTTTAAGAGGGAAACTTGGATGCAAAAGAGCTTCTAGATTGGATTAGAGCTCTTGACACCTATTTCGATTATGAAGACGTCGAAGAAGATAAGAAATTCAATCATGTTGTCACGCACTTGAAAGGACATGCAGTATTGTGGTGGGATGAGCTACAAGATGACAGATGCTGCAAGGGAAAGTAGAAGATCAAGAGTTGGGATCGAATGATTTCCAAGATGAAGGCAAAGTTTATCCCAAGAGATTATCAAATTACTCTGTTCAGGAGGATGCAGAACCTGAGACAAAAGCTGATGACAGTGAAAGAATACACTAAGGAATTCTATCGACTGAACATCAAAGCAGGTCATCGGGAGAGGGACGATGAGAAGGTTGCTAGATATCTGAATGGTCTGAGATACGACATTCAGGATGAATTGAGCATGGTAACCATCCGAACGATGGAGGATGCTTATCAGATGGATCTGAAAGCAGAAGAGAAGCTGAGCCGTAAGAAAGGTCGAAGAGGTCGAGGTAGAAGTCATCCAAAAGGCAAAGCAGTTACCTAGGACAAATACCAGAAGCCTAAGGAGGAATGGAAGAAACCTCAGGGTAAAGTTGAAAGAGGTGGGACTTCACAGAGAGGGCCATACATTGAACAAAAAGGACAACATACTGAGCAGAGAGGAGGATATGCTGACAACAACACTTTTCCTCGTACTAGAGGTAGAGGAAGAGGTAGAGGTGGAGTAATCATATGCTTCACATGTGGGAAGAATGGGCATAAGTCTTACGAGTGTCTGGAGAAAAATAAGGACATTGGAGAAGCTCACATCACCGAGGCGCAGAGGCGGGATGTTGAGGCCGAAGACGCTGAAGGTGGAAGGTCATTGATGTTGCGTAAAGTCCTTTTGACACCCGAGAAGGAGGTGGAAAGTTCATTCCAAAGGACCAAACTCTTCATAACAGCTTGCAAGACCAAGGACAGGGTGTGCAAGGTCATTGTAGATAGTGGCAGCACGGATAATCTCGTTTCTACAGAGATGGTAGAGAAACTGGAGCTAGAGACGAATGATCATCCAAGCCCATACAAAGTTTCATGGATACAGAAAGGACACCAGGTAACTATTACTAAACAATTATTGGTTGAATTCAAAATAGGTGTATATAATGACAAGATCTTATGTGATGTTATTCCCATGGATGTATGTCATTTATTGTTGGGTAGACCATGGAAATATGACAGAAATGTGATTCATGATGGGAGAATGAACACATACACCCTGGAGAAGAATGGGAGAACCCATATGTTGCTTCCGATAAAGGATAAGGAAGTGAAGCCGAAAGTAAGTAACACAGTACTTCTCATGAGTGGGAAATAACTTCTTACAGAGGTTAAGAAGAAAGAAGATCCACAATTCTTTGTGGTCAGGAAGCCGAGGATTGTTCTGACTAGCATAAGAGTGGATGACCTACCAAAGGAAGTTCAGAAACTGTTGGAAGAGTTCAATGATATCATAGTGGACGAACTACCTAGTTCGTTGCCACCGATGAGGAGTGTGAGCCATCATATTGATCTCATACCAGGAGCCAGTTTGCCGAATAAAGCCATGTACAGGTTGACGCTGCAAGAAAATGAAGAGGTCAAGAAGCAGGTCCAGGAACTATTGGACAAAGGATTGGTCGGGAGAGTTTGAGCCCATGTGCCATTCCAACGATACTCGGTCCAAAGAAGGATGGAGGATGGAGAATGTGTACCGACTCAAGAGCGATCAATAAAATAACCATCAGGTACAGGTTTCCATTGCCGAGGATGGATGATTTAATGGACTGCTTGAGCGGGGCCGAATATTTTTCAAAGATTGATCTAAAGAGCGGATATCACCAGATTCGCATGAGGGAAGGCGATGAGTGGAAGACAGCCTTCAAAACCAATGAAGGACTGTATGAATGGCTAGTCATGTCATTTGTCTTGACAAACATGCCGAGTACCTTTATGAGGTTTATGAATGAAGTCCTGAGGGAATTCATTGGGAAATTTGTCATTGTTTATCTGGATGACATATTGATTTACAGTAAATCAGTGGCAGAGCACTTGAAGCATTTTTCTACAGTGATGAGGAGGCTACAATAGGAGAAGTTGTTGATTAATATGAAGAAGTCCTCATTTATGAAGACAAAGCTCATTTACTTGGGTTTTTTTATTTCAGCTAATGAGTTGAGGATGGATCCGGATAAGGTAAAAGTAATCAAAAATTGGCCATCACCGAGGAACATATTTGAGGTCATAAGTTTTCATGGTTTGGCTAGTTTCTACCGGAAGTTCATCAGGAATTTCATTGGGATTAGCGTAGAAATGATGGATACAGTGAAGAAGCGACATAAATCTTTTCACTGGACTAATGAGGCTGATAAGAGCTTCAATCTGTTGAAGCGAAAGATCATGGAACAACCGGTTTTGGTGTTGCCAGATTTCCAAAAGACGTTTCAAGTGAAATGTGACGCAAGCGGGTTTGCCATAGGAGCGGTCTTGAGTCAGGAAGACAGACTGATTGCATATTTCAGTGAGAATATCGATGAAGCAAAGGTGAAATACTCCACGTATGATAAGGAATTTTATGCTATCATACAGGCGTTGAAGAAGTGGAGGCATTACTTGATCCCGAAAGAATTTGTATTGTATAGTGATAACCATGCATTGCAGTTTGTGACTCAATAGGAGAAGTTGAATCAGAAACATGCCAAATGGGTAGAGTATATGCATAATTTCACATTTGTGATTAAGCATATTTCGGGTACTGCTAACAAAGTGGTTGATGCTTTGAGCAGGAAGTGTTTTTTGTTGCAGGAGTTCCGAGTCAAAACCTTAGGTTTTGATAATCTCAGGTACATGTATGCAGGTGATGCAGATTTTGGAGAAGCGTATGAAGCAGCTGAGAATCTAGTTCTCAGAGATAGGAGTCCTTGGATAGACTATATGATCCAGGAAGGATTGTTGTTCAGAGGCAATCAACTGTGTATACCAAATTTCTCCATGAGGGAGAATCTGTTAAAGGAGAAACATAGTGGTGGATTGGCAGGACACTTTGTCCATGAAAAAACATTCATGAAGCTAAATGAGTCATACTTTTGGCCAGGGATGCGAGCAGATGTCAAGAGATTTGTTGATAGATGTAGAGTTTTCCAGCATTCAAAAGGGAGGAAGCAGAATGCAGGTTTTTATCAGCCATTACCCATACCAGAGAGGCCGTGGGAGGCGATCAACATGGATTTTGTATTGGGTTTTCCAAGGACACAAAGAGGGGTTGATTCAATATTTGTGGTAGTGGATAGTTTTTCTAAGATGTCACACTTCATTCCATGCCAGAAGACCAGCAATGCGACTCACATCGCAAATCTGTTTTTCAAGGAGGTCATTTGACTTCATGGGTTACCGAAAAGTATAGTTTCGGACAAAGACACGAAGTTCATAGGGAATTTTTGGAGGACCTTATGGAAGAAGCTGGGAACTAACTTGGAATTTAGTTCTTCTTATCATACTTAGATGAATGGGAAAACATAAGTGGCCAACAGAACTCTGGGAGACTTACTGAGAATCTTGGTGATGGAGAACCACAACAGTTGGGACCACATATTACCACAGACAGAGTTTGCATACAATGACTCAGTGAATCGAAGTACAGGAAAAAGTCCATTTCATATCATATATGGGATGCAGCTGAGAGGAATTTATGAACTGATTGATTTAGAACAGACTGCGACTAGCAGTGCTAGTGCAGAGGAATTCGCTGAGGCGATGAAGGAACTTCACAACAGGGTGAAGGAGCGGTTGTTGAAATCAAACCAGGAATATAAGCGCAGAGCAGATTAGCATCGGAGACAACTTCAGTTTGAATTTGGTGATCTAGTTCTGGCACATTTGAGAAAAGAAAGGTTCTCTAGGGGAACATACAACAAATTGAAAATGAAGAAAATCGGGCCATGCAAGGTCTTGAGAAAATTCGGGGAAAATACTTATGAGATCGAGTTGCCGAGTGACATCGGAATATCTCTGATATTCAATATCGTAGATTTATATCCATATAGAGCTGGAGAAGAAGAGACTGGAATTGAGCATCCAGTGATCCAGTGGATGAAGCAAATGCTATTTGTAGAGAAGCTGCAGATGGAATGCATACTGGACAAGAGAGTTGGTAAGAAGACCAGAAGGAAATAATACTATGAGTATCTGGTCAAGTCGAAGAATCATCCAGTGGAGGATGTCAGATGGGAGAGACAAGCAGAGATACAGAAGCATGGACAGACCATGCAGGATCTCATGGATAGGAGCCCATGAAATTTTTCAAGCCAAGGAGTATGATGCAGGAGCATCGCCAACACATCAAGTGAGCTAGCGCGGAAGCGAAGGACATCTAGACAAGCCAACACAAATTTTGAAAATTCTTTGGGATTGTTGCGTGATCTTAAATGAGTCATTTAAGAAGAGGCATCTTTGTATATTTTAATGGACCTTGAGAGGATAGCTCTCATCCTTTAGTAGATAGACGACATTTAAAATAGTTAATGCTGGTAGATAGGAATTTAATTCTAGATTTGATAGCTTTAGAACACAGGAGGGAAAATGGATATAGACACCCTCATTGTATCATTGTAACATTATCCTGAGCAAGGATAATCAATTCAGGAGTAGGAAGAGAAGAGCATGCAGATAATTGTATGAAGAACACCCATGTACAGACATTTGAATTAATAGAAGAAAGCTTTGATTCAAATTCATGGTTTTGTGTTGTTTCTCTGTGTATTGATGTTATGCTCATGAATGTTTTCTTCCATTTATACATTTGATTTTATGTGCTATGTATATGATTTCATGTATGAATTTAAGTCTGAGGGGGAGACAGAATGAGTTTCAATTGTTTCTCTATTTGAGCCTGAGGATTCCTGCAAGGAGTGCAGTCGAATTGTCCGCAATGAGTGCGTTGACAGAAGGGTTCAATTAGAGATATATTTTATTCTCATTTCCTTGAGGGTTCAGTTAGGCACAGTGCCGTGCAAGGAGTGCCCAGGCCAGGTAAAAGCCTTAGGGTTGCGAACCCGAGTAAGGAATTGGAAGATTGTTGTTGTAGGAGTGCGCAAAGTCGAGAGAATTCAACACTCAGATGTCGTTGAAATATTGCCGCAAGGAGTGCGTGCAAGAGGTTTCCAAGAAGACTGAAGTCATGTAAAATCTCAGGAGGAGTAGGGATTAGAATTCACTGAAGGACAAGTGTAGGGAAGCTGCTATTGAAAGTATGAGGGAAGCGTCGCAGGTTGGTGAGGCAGGTGAACGAGTCTCGTGGAGAGACACTTCTTCATTTCGTGGATTGCATAAGGAAGGACAGACGGTCGAAATCCTCTGAGGAGATTTCACGAAGTTTCGAGGACCGTTAGATATTATGGAGGTGCAAGGAGGTTACGGCGAGAAGGGTCGAAAGGTTTAAAGCTCAAGAAGGGCAGAGCCGTCGATCCAGGTCACAAGGACCATCGGATCTACATGTGATATCGTGTATCGGGGTTTGTGAGTCGAAGTTGCAAAGGATTGCATCAGGAATTGCGATATTGCGATCTGCGATATCCCGACGAGTCCAGAACCGTCCATCGGTAGGGACGCGTGTCAAAATATCCGAGGGAAGTTGGGGTTCAACATATCGGAGGTCCCGAGGACAGGATACTCAGACAGGTCGAAATCACGATCCGCGATATCCCGACGGGAGAGTTGTGTGGGCCACAGTAGGAGTCGGTGGAAGACAGGTGGCATACCATATCGGGGATCGGGAAAAGGTAAGTCTCGAATCCATTGGCATCTGGATTCTCGATCCCGTGAATTTTGAATTCCCGATAGAAGTGAAAAGGAGTTGAAGAGACAACTCACACGTACATCGGAGTTTCGTTACATCGGGTATTGAGAGTAGGCAAATCATAGTGCTCGATATCGCGAGTAGCGATATCCCGATAATGAAAATCCCGACAAAGCAAAAGTCCCGACAGAGAAGATAAAGTTAGCATTGACTGGCCATCGGGTCTCGGGGATTCGAGAGCCCAGTGATTGACAGTGAACTTGCGAAGCTGTGAGTTCCGATCCTCCGATAAGTAAAGAAAGGGGGATCGCGTAGAAGATAATCTGTGGGGTGCAGATTTCCCGATAAGGAAATAGAAGAACCTTGGAGTTCTTCGGGCCGAGAAGAAGAAGATCCTATGAGAGCGGACGTGCTCTGAGGAGTGCGGCTGCGTCAAAAGTGTCACAACTCAAGTAGAAGATGAAGAGGACGTCAAAACACAAGATGGTGACATAATTCAGAAAGAGGATGAAAAGGAAGATGTACTCACATAAGAAGAGGAAGATTACACTACATCAGAGAAAGTATTGTTCTGAGTCACTCGGCTTGGAGACTCCTAAGTAATATGAATATTAGATAGGGGGAGTCTATGGAGTAGCTGACATAGATGGTTCAAGACTGTAGAAAGTTGAGTAGCACAGTTTTGGACTATATAGATAGAGATGGATTTGAAAGAAAACTTAATAGGTTTGGACATATATATGATAGTGGATGAAAGCATGGATTCATAGATTGCTTCAAAGAGTGGTTCACAGATAAAGGAATATTATAATAATGGATGATAGCGATGAAATAATATTTGAATTATTATACTTGAATGATTTTTATATATGTCAATTTATTACACAAGGAAGCACCAATGGAAAATAACTCCAAAATAAGCAGGTACAAGAAGACCTATATTGATCTACACAAAAACATGCAGATAAGTCATCAGAGAGAGAAATTCAAAAAGTAATATTAGTAGCATACAAGATAGGGAGACACACACACAGGGGGAGCTATTATTTTAACCAGGATTGGTTAAAGCATATACAATGTTAGATCGATAGGGGGAGTTAATCCTTTGTCAAAGGGAGAGAGAGAGTAATCAGAGGCATGAAGACAAGGGGAGAAGCCTCAAGGTGAGTTTAGTAAGGGGGAGAAACCCCAAGGAGAGATATCCTTTTCCATTGATGTCAAAGTAGGAGAGATAGACACATTGATAAGGAGTATGAGCATGAGTGTTGTCATGACTATTTTTTTCAATGAATGTTGGTGTTTCCATCAATTTCAAAAGGGGATATTGTAAGATAGTTGGTTTAGATTGATGAAAAATTGGTTTCGATAGTTGGTTTTCATTAATGTCAACCCTTGGAGAGTGATATTGTATATTTATGTCAACCCTTAGAGATTGATTTCAACCCTTGAGTATGTTCAGTAGCACATTCGGGTAGCTCCAGAGATATGGGTAATGAACCCAAGTTTGGTTGAGAAATAATGTAATGAGTATCAATAAATTTGCAAGTGAGACTTTTCTATATGGATAGTACATGTTGTGTTGTTTTTGGTGATATTTGGTACGTCACATAGTTCCTCACAGTTGAGACGATATGGATTAGTGAATTTGGAGAACTCTCATGAGTTATCTAGAATCCCCTAGAAGGTCAAAGAAGTAAAATTAGTCTAGAGGCTCCCATAAGACGTTTACTAGTCAAAGTGGTTGTAAGTAGGAGTTAATAATGAGTTAAGTTGTTGCAAAAATAAAGTAATTAAAAATAATTTAGTTGAAACTAGAAGTGGTGATATTAATATTTGTCGATAAAGTGGTTGTAAGTGGAAAAACTTGTTAGAAGTGGGTTACCCCTAAAAGAAGGAAGTTGGGTAAAACAGTTAGAAGATAACCCCTAGAGGAAGCTACTTGGAGAGTATAAATACAAGAGAAAGGGTCTCTTATTATCACCTATTGAGAACATTGAATATCTATTATTTTGTGAAATTTTTATTGTATTTACTCATTGATACATTTGAATATACACAAGTTTGAGGTAGAAAAGGAGGGTTGACGACGATAGTTTCATAGTTTTAGAAAAACCCTAGTCTTTGAGGTGTACGTGGACTGTAGTGGAGGATGGAGTGTACATACACAACATATAGTGGAGGAAGGCACACACATACGCATGTTTTAGAAGGTGTTATCACAAGGAGTCACCCCATGACTACATAGAGGTAAGCCTTACACATCAAGAAATACAAAAACAAAGTTGATTTTGAAATTATGAGAGAGGTATGGATGAATCTATCTGCTTGAATTGACAAATCATATGAATTTATCCCTCCAAATCATCATCCAAAAGCAATGTTTATCCTTTCAAGGCTTTCAGGTGGAAGACTTTTATGAGAAAACATAGAACTGCAAATAGAAAGACGTGAAAATCCTTTTCAAGAAGACTATTGATACAATAGAAGAAGAATAATAATCTGAAGATCCTTTTCAGAAGAGATTTAGAAACACATAAGGTAGAAGATCCAAAGGATCCTCCTAAGAAACTCTCTCACACTTGTTGTTGAAGAAGAACAAATCTTAAGATTCAAAACAAAGAAAAAACATAGCTAAACATCACTTCCTTCTACAAATGGATTCTTAACACAAAAAATGATAAGATAGGCTATCTTCAAATTAATTTGTCAAAGTACAAAAACAGAGCCTCTCGGCCTCCCTTGGCTCATGAATCCCCTCTTCAATAGATCTTTCCTTCCTTAAATAGAAAATATCATCCTCATAACCTTAGGAGGTCAAATCCCATCTCCTCCATTGGATTCTAAACCTTGGAGATAGGTGGCAACAATCAAAGAGACACAAATCGAACAAACGACTAATTTTTAGGAATTTGTTGGAATTCATTAATAAAATGTCTCCACCTCATTGCATGAGGCCTTTGCTGGAGATAAATCCTAGGTGAAAGTGTCCCTTGACATCTAACTGATCCTTTAGAATCCATTTGAATCCTTCTTGACAAGTGGAAACCTCCCAACACTATTAAATTTTAACGTTTTTGTGATGAAGTAGAGATGAATTTTCGTCAGCATAGAGTCATTTTTGCGACCAAGATGATTTTTTTTTCATCAGAATTCATTTTTCGGTCTAGAGTCCACACATGGATCTTCTCCAGTCTAGCGATAGGGAAAAGAAGCCTATTCACAATAGGGAAAAGTTTGGCTAGCGACGAATGTTAGTTGGTCAAACGACTAATATTAGTCGCAAGAGTGACCAAGACAACCCTGGAAAACTTAGTCAATAAACCACTATGACTTTCTATAACAACAAATATTAGTCGCTAGAGTGACCAAATCATCAGTTAAAAAGGTCAAACTAAGGAGGATTAGTTAGTTGCTAGAACGACCAAGTGACCTAGTTTGCGACTAAATGGAAATACAAGCGACTAACACGTTGGTTTCTCTAGTGACTAACACATTGGTCTCTCTAGTGACTAAAATGTTGATGTTTGTGACCAATTGGAAATACTAGTGACGAACATGTTAGTCGCTAAAGCGACCAATATTGGGGTTTTTTTTTTTTAAATTATGCCATTCGCACAAGATCTTAACTAAATTTGATAACATGTATTTAAGTGTGTCCAATCATGATGGTCATGTAATTGTAGGATCTTAACTAAACCTTGATTTCAAAATGGGGTGGATGATATGGTGTAACCATGTGAAAGGAGAACTTGATCAAACAATGAAATAAATAAAACAAATTGACAATATTGGAGTTGATAGAGTGAATACCATGTTTGAGGAACTCAATGTGTAGGTCTTCCTCATATGTAACTCTATTGTTATTGATCATGTGAACAACTCTCTTGATGTCTCCAAAAGAAAATATATGACATGAGGTAGGGCTATGGGAAATTTGGATTGAGGATTGTATAGGAACATGATAAAGGGATGGAGAGGAAGGGCTATGGGAAATTTGGATTGAGGATTGTATAGGAAAATGATAAAGGGATGGAGAGGAAGGGCTATGGGAAATTTGGATTGAGGATTGTATAGGAACATGATAAAGGGATGGAGCAAGGGATAAAATGAATTACTGATATATATCTTGTGGGAGGGAAACCTATCTAGATAAAAGGGTGCACCAGAAGACTCTATGTCAATTGTAGAGGGCTTCAAGAAACTCATGTCTCCTAATGGAAACAAAACCATATTTTTTTATGATAGAGGAGATGATAGAAATATTTCTAAAGGTGAGGAATAGAGAAAGGGACGTGCTAAAGAGAATATTCTTAGTTGTTACAAATGAATTGGTGACCATTGATCTTAGAAATCATATGAACTAAATTTACGGTACATTCGTCAATTTTAGAGAAAGGCATACATTAACAAGGTCTCAAACCACCACATTTATCCTATTTAATAGACTATGGTGCTTGGGTGGGATATGGGTGTCATTCACAATTTATTCACACCATGTATGGAACTTAGGTCTTGTCCATGGACCATTTAGCCATGTTCTTAGTCTAGAATCCATGTTCTCAGTCTAAACTTTTCAAGGAGGGAGGATCCACGGAAAGCCAAGAGAAATGTGTGACAAGACTTGTCTATGTGCAGTCCAAACTCAATGGGAAGTCAATGGTTGTGATGGTGGATATTGGGGTGAATCATCACTTCATAAGGGAGGATACTATGCATATACTTAGGTTGCAATCCGAGCCAATGTAGAAAACCTTCAAACATGCCAACTCAATCATAGAGAGCATTGTTGGTGTAACCAATGACATCTCATTGAAACTTGGAGATTGGAGGGAGCACCTTGGAATATTGGAGGAAGCAGACAACCTTGTGGGGATGAACATGGAATATGTGGGGTGATGGTTGGATGACCTAATGAGGTAAATGAATAAATTTTAGTATCGATGGAAGGAAGTCTTGTCGATGTTGAAGACATGGTGGGATATTTCAATAAGGTAGTGGATGGATTGGCAGATGTTTGTTTGAATAAGTTTAAATTCATGCAACAAGGATCAAAAGATGTCACATAACACAAAATTATGGTGACTCTCCATTGATCGTGTTAGGACATATTAGAGATGGGAGATATGGAACTAACAAACATCTTCCTTCACCTTCACACTATATTGCAACACATTATCTCATGTCATGATGTGGGAAGTGAAGACTTTGGGTGCCTTGAGGAAGGTGCCTTAGTAAAGTTGAAGGCTACTGAGAATGTAGTTGGGTGACTTCAAAGGTTGTCGACGGAGTGTGGACTTTGTCATGGAAGAAAGGAAGAGTTGTGGGATTGACGAGATTGTAGAAATAAAGGGGTGTTTGAGCATGAATATGTGAGTTCTTGTGGCCGAAGCACAATGTTTGGACTAGCTACCTAACTAGCCAAAGTCATGAGGGGATTCAACACAAAAAATCATGATTGAACAAGTAAAATTATGGATGCAACAATAAGTCAACAGGATGTAACACTTCATGGATCTTCCTAGGGGAAGGTTGTTTTGGAAACCATTGTAGGAGACAATAGTTTCCAGGTTGGAGATGAGATCTAAAAGTATATTTAGATGCACCATGGAGATCTTGTTCAATGTATGTTTCCAAGGATGAAAATAGATTGGAGTGGGGGAGGTTGTAAATCCCTCTACGAAACCCACTAAGAATAGGTTCTCCTTGGAAATACTTGGGGGCAATTTGGTCGATGAACACAAGGAGGGATATGAAAGGTTGGGGGCATGATAGTCTTATAGGTGTGGGAAGTAGCTCCTTTGATGCACAACTAGAGCATGCAGACCTGATGGAAATGCACCTCACACACCTTGCAATGGATGAAAAACACTTTCATTACACGAGAACATGGGTGGAGTGGCTTGGGCACGACTACACAAGGAGTGGACCCATCCGCCCTTGGTGACATGGGTGAATTAAGGGGATCATATCGACCTACCTCTACACCAAAAATGAGTTGGAGTTAGATGACATAATGGGAGCAAACAAAAGGAACACACCAATTAGAGAATGAACACATATATAAAGGATCGAGTAGCAAAGGAAGTGGAACACAAGGATCATGAAGAAGATATCAAGGAGCATGAGTTGGTCAATAGAAAAGTGAATCAAATAAACAAGGGAGAGTTCAATGAGAAAAATCGTGAGTTATAGGAGGGAGCACCATGGGGTGAACCAAAGTCTTGTAGTGACTTGGGAAAGTGACTCTTGAGAAGAGGAGAAATGGAACAAGTTTGTGGTTGGCACATGTTGGGTGGACTGTAGGATTGCAAAGAGTGTTACGATGGTGAAATATGTTGGGGTGGATTTGTGCAACCGGGAAGAGTGTGAAAATGGGATCATATGTTGTTGCAACAACTTATTGATATAGGAAGGAATGAGAATGAAACTGTCAGAGAGTTTAACACTAGATTTGAGAAGTTGCTTCAATGAAGTGGGGAAGAGCTGCTAGATTTATTTTTTCATTCTTACTTGTTTCCCTATCCCCAAATTCTTTGACACCTTCTTCAAATATTTGTTTTGGACTATATTCAATGGTTATTAACTTACACTACTCCCATGGGGATTTTTTCTTCTCATGGCACAATCAAGGGGATTGGTCATGTGTGAATTGTAAACAATTATGGTTAGGGCTCTTCAATTTTGAAACTGATTATGAGCCTAGTGCTAAGGGTACGATTGGAGCATTTTAAAAGGATGACTTAGAATTTCATCAAGCATTCTATCAAGCATTTCATCAAACATTTTATCAAGCATTTCTATCAAGAATTTCATCTAACAATTAGCATGCACACTCAAGAGATAGGAGAAAGAATTCAAACCATTTCCTCCAGCCATGTGCCCTCCTTTGGTGAAAAAATGTGTGCCCTCCTCCTCTGCAAATCCATGTGCCCTCCTCCTCTGAAAATATATGTGCCCTCCTCTACAAATATGTCTTCCCTAGCCTCCTCCCGCATGCCCTCCTCCTATGCGCCTCTCCCTCCTTCTCCTCCTTCACCCCCTTCCACTCTGTGTGCACCCAGTCATGCCCTAGCCTCCTCCCATGCACGTCTCCCTCCTTATCCTCCTTCTCCCATCCTCCTCTCCATTCTATGCTCCAAATCCATCCTCCTGATCTCCCTCCCTTCTGGCCTTCTCCAAATCTGTGGACTGTGGTGGTGAGTGTTCCAAATCTGCGCACAGGTGTATCTTCTCAAAATACATGGACTGGTGGTGACTATTCCAAATATGTGCATGGGTTGGCTACGATTTCATGAAATGTGTTTTTTTTTGTTTGAATTTTGTTTTATTTTCGTTTTATTTTTATGTTTTTTATTTTTTGTTTTTTTATATTATATATATAATATATTATATATAATATATAATATATATTATATATATATATTATATATAATATATATTATATATATAACATATTATATATATAACATATTATATATAGGCCTAGGTTTGTTATAGGTGATGCGATTATTGGGATACATGTTCATTGGATTAGTGGATAAGTGAAAGTAGTGTTTATGAGGGAGTGGGATAGGTATTGGTGGGTTAATGAGTTAATGGCATTATTGGACTAGTAGGTTTCTGGGTGATGGATTTATCAAACTATGTGGTCAATGGATTAGTAGATAAAACAAAGTGTAATGTTTTTGCTTGAGTATAAGGCTAGGGGTTGTTGGGTCAATGTGATTAATATGGTTAAAAATGACGTCCAATTATGGTGCACCATGGTCAATAGGGTTGATAGTGGTAAATGAGGGTCAAGATTTAATGGGTTAAAGGGGTTATTATCTTAGGAGGTTTGTGGTTCATGGGAGTATATAAAAAGTTAATATTGTCAATAGAGGTTAACCATAGTCAACAATAGTCAATGGAAGTCGATAGTCATCCATATGGTCAATGAGCATGGAGGGTCGATGCATTAATGGGGTTATTAAGTTAGTAGGTTTGTGGGTGATGTAAATATCGAGCTAAGCAATCAATGGATTCTTTTGGGTGAGCAAGCTAGGTGTTAGTTAGTAAATTTGGTTAATATGGTGAACCATGGCACATATGGTCTATAGTCAATATGATCATTAAAGGTTAATCATGTTCAATGATAGCTATAGTGATCCATATGGTCAGTGAGGGTATAAGGTTGATGGGTTGATTGATTTATTAGGATAGGAAATTTGTGGGTGATGATATCATTGATTAATGTGGTTAGTGATGAGTGGATAAGTGGGCATGAAATTCATGGGAAAGGATATTGGGGTTTGGTGGGTCAATGCAATTAATATGGTGAACTAGGATCAACTATGGTCCACCATGGTGAATTATATTGACAATCGTGAATGATGATAAACCATGATAAATGGTGGTTAATATGGTAAATGAAGGTCAAGGGTTGATGGGTGAAAGGGATTATTGAATTAGGAGGTTTGTAAGTAATGGGATTATCATGACACACAATCATGGATTGATGGATAATTGGGAACAATGTTCATGGGTGAGTGACCTAGGTTTTGGTGGGTTAATGCAATTAATCTAGTGAACCATGATCAACTATCATCCACCATGGTCAACAATTGCCAAAATTGGTCCATATGGTTAAGGGGGGTGTAGGGTTAATCATTTATCAAGATTATTGGTTTAGTAGGTTTGTATGTGATGGAATTATCAAGATAATGGTTAAATAGATAGTAGATAAGTGGGAACAATTTTTGTGGGAAAAAAACGATAGGTTTTGGTGAGTCAATGTGGCTAATATGGAGAACCGTGATCAATAATGTCTTATATAGTCAATATTATCAATAGTGGTACATTATGGTCAACAAATATCAATATTTTTTATATTTTCAAAGATTTTGGAGGAGGATTAGTGCCTTCAGGGTCAAAATGTGTCGGGGGTGGTTGTGTAAGAGGGTTGGTGCAGTTTTGAGGGGTTAGCTTGTTTGGGGTCATAGTGTGCTAAGGGGTGATTATGTGAGTGGTCATAATAGTTAAGGGGTATACTAGTGTCTTGTTAGTTAGGTATGATTATATTAAATATGATCATAAGTGTTAGGAAGTCTAATGTGCACATGGTCATAATGGTTAATGATATTGATATGTTAAGGGATTTCTTTGTTCAGGGGTTGTAGTGTGTCAAAGGATGYYTGKGTAARTGGTYGTAAGGGATAGTGGGTATAGTGGSTATGGYAATTTGAACCTTTTTTKAACCATGGCYTAAAAATCCAATACTATTGCAAAMAAACCATTGAAATCAATCTTAAAACTAAYACTMTTTTAAGKYTAGTTTATCACTCCAACTACCTTTTTTAGGGTTGAAATTTKGATATGWTGGTRCAGTTTTAYCAMCAATATCACTWTATATTTTTTGAAATAYATTTTRAATAACATTTTTCCAACYAAACTATAAATAATGTCATGACAATATCACCCCATAACTTAAAATTAAATAATATTTCCAAAYATTTATTTATTTATTAATAAATAAATCAACACAAATTGCATTGGATTTAATACAAATCATTCATAAGAAATATCATTGCATTATCCATATTTAAATCAAATAAACTAAGAAATATTGTTACATTATTTATAGTCAAATCAACCCCTTGATTTCTCCAATATGAAAGAATAACCTCTTGACACTAGCTCAAATAAAAATAAGGATTGATTTAAAATATGAATGCAAAAGGTGTTCCTAACCCTTTTTTATTCCTCTCCTAAATAAATACCAATCCAAGAAATGGGCAGTTAACTAGAAGGGAAAAATTATCTATAGAAGGGTCGATCGACCTTTCCAAATTATTCCCCTAGTGCAAATCTCTTCCATGACTTTCAAAAAATATTCACTGAAAAAATTGTATGATAAAGGATCAACTAACCCTTTGACCCTTCTAAACTAGGTTAAAAAATGACAAGGATGAATTAAAAATATGAATTCAAAAGGGGTAGTTGACCCTTACTTATTCTTCCCCTAAAGATATACCATTTTACAAAAGGAGAGTGGAATAGAATGGAACAATTATCTATAGAATGTCCATCCAACTTTCAAATAATTCCCCAAATGTAAACCTCTTACAGGGTTTCACTATTTAGGCAATACTATACTATGTGAGTTCATATTGGGGGGTTTAAAATTCTAAAAACATGAAAACAATATATTTCCTAGTATATAGGGGTTGGATGATATTTATAATATATTTAAAACATATGGATATTAGAGAAGGATTAGAATTAGGTATGTGACGATTAGAATTAGGTATCAATAGGTTTTAATGTGACGATTAAAAATTTCACAAAAATAATGTATACCTATGATATCTATGGGACATAGGTGGTTTTCTAATATACCCCCCAATCTCCATGAACCTTGAATTAAATGGTTTCCCCTAACCCAATCACTCCCTCACACATTATGACTGAAAAAATCATGTTAACCCCTAAGGAACTATTGCCACTAACCACTAATCCACCAATATTACTTTGAACACACTACATTATTACCTAGAAGTGGGTTAAGTACTAACCTAGAAGTGGGTTTCGTGTATTTTGAAATGAATGTCATGGAGGGGCTAATGGGGCTCTTGTGAATAAAAGAAAGGGTCAGCATGGGCACCAAATGGCAAAAAGAGGTGTTAACTATACCAACCCATGACAGGTAGGCACAAAATGACTGTTGTAAGCAAGGACTTTAGCTTGCCTAATGAGCATCCATTCACTGGGAACAAATCAAATACTCCACTAGATTAGGGTTTATGTTTTACATGATGAATTGATGATGGAAGAAAGTGGGTGTGCGAGTCAAATTTGAGTCCAAAAACTCTCCCATGTTGTTAAGGCCCCATTCACAGGTCATTGTTTCCCGTGTCTAGTCCTTGTACAATTTCCTTTTAAAATTTGTATAAGATATTTGGAGAATGATAATTTTGAAGGTGTTAGGCCTATTCCTACACACCATGACCAGATCACCTCTCATTGACAATCTGTGTATTGATCCCTTTTAGTTTTGGGTTGTCAATTTTTCCAATTGCACGCACCTTTAGCAAGTGCCATGAAAAATCCCTTTATACCTTTTTTCCAAAATGCCAAGAATAACTAACCTTATTTGTCTTTGTGTGCAGGTACTAGCTTGGGGTGTAGGAACTTGGAACTAGAACTTGGCTTTTGGGCTAAGTTCTTTAAGTCAAGTCAAATTTTATGAGAAAACATCATTTTTCATGAGCTTCTCTTAGTTTCAAGAATAGTTCATTCTCTAATAAACAGGGGTAACCACGTGAAGGTGGAATCTCTAATTATGCCCCCCCCTGTCACATCACTCTCAATTTCCCCATACCCAATATGAAATAATAAAGATCATTAAAATACTATATTATACAAAATAAAAACATATAAAGATCATCATATAAAACACATACCTGTATATATCATTCATCTTCTTCTTCATCAAACTCAACAACATCAATATCATCTTCATCATGAACATTGTCATTTCCCCAATACCCAATATATTTAGATTCAACAACACTAAGAGTACATGAAAGAAAAAAAAAACATAAGAGATCTATAGTACAAATGACTCACCACATGTAGGAATATCATTGATCTTCTTCTTCATCCAACTCGTCATATTTTGTATCATCATCTGGTATTTTAGAATCATCGTCAAATAGATTGTCCATATCAACATCATCATCAGTATTGTCATAATTTTCCATAATATCATCATCAAATATAGTGTCATCGAGAACATTATCATCTACATCATATGGTTGATCAACTTCCTCGACTTCGTCATCTGTCGATACACGGTCTACCTCCTCATGTTCCTCTGTATCACCTTCTAGTTCTTCAATATCATCTTCTTCTGGTACATTATACTTTACATGCCTTCCTCTTGGATCATATCTAATAGCAAACGACCAACCTGGTTTACCGGGAACCTCACAATAGAATACCTGCTCACATTGTCTTAGAAGAACATAACTTTCTAGAGCCGGTTCAAATGTCCTTGTATTAACCATGGTAAAACCATTGTCATGTTGAATAAAAGTTCTTTCAGGATCA
Source organism: Picea engelmannii (assembly GCA_009831015.1). Lineage (NCBI taxonomy): Eukaryota > Viridiplantae > Streptophyta > Pinopsida > Pinales > Pinaceae > Picea > Picea engelmannii. The sequence goes on from ML780843.1 coordinate 307,834, forward strand.
CATTCATTTATCCGTAAACAATACCATTTGACCTCAAACAAAATTATCTTGAAGGATTTGAAGTCACACTCGATTATATCATCCAAATGTCCATAATATCTATTTTTTGTTAGTCTTGTGTGTTTTTCACTTCTATAAGAAACATTAGTGACTTGAAACACTGCAGTTATCCCTGAATCGGCGATTTTCTTCGTGTCATCCACCCTTTTGACGTGAAATTTTCGACCATTATACCACATAGCTTTGTGGTGCTTCAACTCCAATATTCCCACGAGTACAAAATAAATTAATAATTCATAAACGTATTTAAACTTAATAAATATTAAAAAATAATACATTAACATTTTGTATAATAATAGAAAGTGATGGTAAAATTTTATATGCTTACTTGTTTATGTTTTAAACCATATGCTAAATCAATCTCCCTCTGCACAAGATTGTGATCTTCATTACGATGAGATCTTTTAATTAATGTAGCTGCCCCTTCCCATGATAACCTACCATGATGTTGTTCACATTGTTCTATTCATAGCTTCATCCAATCAAGATTGTTAGCAATGTATAAATGTAGTGCATCCCACACTCGGCCAGCTGCAATGAAAAAAATATAAATTAGCAAGAATAATGAATAATAATAATTGATGGAGGTATAATATAAATTGAATAAATACAATATAGATAAAAATAAAATAATATAATTCCTTTCACTTTCCTCATTTTACCATTCCTGACCAAGACCTCCACTTCAAATATTTTGACATTATTGACACCCCAAATGAAATGCATATTAATTTTCCTCTCTAAATCAGGAAGATATTCGCTAATATACACTAACGTTTGATATACCATATACCCCTCCACCATAGAACCCTCAGGACGTTCTCTTTGTCTAACTAAAGCCTTCAATGACTTCAAGTGTCTCTCCACCATCCACATTGACCTTGTGTGTACAGGTCCACACAATTCAATCTCCTCGACCTAGTGTATGAGGTAGTGTTCTTGCGCATTGAAACATGCTAGAGGTAGATACTTTTGCATTGCACACATTAAACAAGGAATTTCTCTCTTCCAATATTTTATATCTTTCTTATGGATTTCTTTAGATGAAAACCACCTACAAATTTTATGAGAACAAAATATGTTTCAACAAAGACAATATTGTATACATGAATATTACAAGTAAAACACATGTCATCAAAAACTTCTACAACATTTTTATTACATATAAATAATAATATGTAATTCATCTGT
>ML780843.1:310695-328678 GCA_009831015.1 Picea engelmannii
TTGACAAACCATTTGATACCTTCAAGTTGACCAACAACATTACAGTAGAGAGAACACTTTTTTTTGTGCCTTCATATAGGGATTCAGTGGCATTTTGAAGGATAGGTTTATCAAAAATATATTCATCATCATTGTCCTCATCAATGTCATCATTATCATCCTACAAGTTGTTCTCCTCCATGTTGACATCATCATCCATTGGAGCATTATAAATGTCTTGGATCAATCTATTTGTCCCATCATCATCAATTGTATTATTAATATCATCATTTTCCATAGGAATAATGTGATCACCATTATCCACATGATTAAGTTCATCTTGTTCTTCAGCATTATCTCTATGAAAACGTCTCCTGCTAGGCGACATCACATTCTTAGGATGATTTTTCTTTAATAAAAACAATGGAAGCAATTAAATACAGTTAGAGTATATCAAAAATATCATTTTGAAAGATAAATTAAAAAAAAATTAATGTATAATACCATTAAAGATCTATAATAACTAATTACTTACCATGGGATGATATTCATTTCCCCCTTCAATGTGCCCATTCTCCCTATAATGTTTTTCAACTATTTTTAAAGGTAGTCTTCTTCCATTAAAACCCCTGCATTCATAACAAGGGAAATCACATTTCCCATCACCATGGATCACCATGTGTCGCTTTAACATAACAAGCTCTCTTTTCTCGTCTAGAGTTGACATTGTAATTACCTATTACAACAAATCCATTGAAACATTATAAGTACAATATAAAAATCTATTCAAATAACTTGGTATATATTTAGATATTTGTAATGAAAATTATACAGTATGCTCAGAAAAAATAAGGGACAAAGCATGAATCCTAAAAGCATGAAACATTAATAAGAGGAGGTGGATCTATTATCAACCAAAATCACACTATATAATATTAAGTCCCTAATAAAAATTAGGGTAGATTTAGGGATACACAAGAGTACTAATGCCCAATATCAACAAAAAAGCCACTACTCTTCACTTCTTGTTGGTTCTTTTCCAACTCAAGGAGGAAACCCTAAATGTAAATTTACCAAGGCAAGGATACTTAGATATTCAAGAAGTTCCATGAAATATAAGAACAAAATTAGAATGATTGAATCTAATTAGAGTGATTGTAGTTGAATTAGTAATCATTTTACTCTATCAAAAGTGGATAAACCACAAAATATTTCTAAGGAGTTAAAATAAACCATAAAATTTGATTTAAGGAGTGAAAATAAACCATAAGATAGTTCAATAGCACCAAATTACTAAACCACACAGAATGTTTTTAAGTACTAACCTTCAAAATCTCAACTATGTAGAATCTAATCAATTCAATGTTTCTCTTCTTGAAAGAGAATTGAAATCAATATTTCATAAAAAACCAGAACACCAGTGCATCAGAACACTCGAATGATTTTCGCAATTGTAGAAAATGATTGTCGCAACTATAGAAATTTTTTTGTAACTGAGATATATATAGGATTGATTTGTCGTAAATGACCGTTGATTCTCACACGTGCCATTGTTGGTTGCTATAGCGACTAACTGGGGGTTGGTCACTCTACTGACCAACTTTCGTCGTTAAAACAACCAACTTGGAAGGTTGGTCGCTAGAGTGACCAACATTTGGACCTCGAAAACAAAAAGTATATTTAGTCCAAAAACAACAAAAAAATACGACAAAATTTTAAACCGTTGTAATATTTTGTTGTAATTTGCGCCCAATGTAGTAGTGCAAAAAGGCGAATGTCAAAACCATGATCGCTACATGAAATTAGTTTTTTTCGTTGTAAAACAGTTGGTAGCACCACTTATATGTCTAATATCTTTGAAAACATAACACATTTTGAACAAATGAGAGAGGTTTTTGTTATTTGGAATGTTATAAACAAAAACCTACTCCAGTTTTCAAAAATACCTTCTCAATTATTCACAATACAAGTTCTAAATTATTGACTCAAAACTAGCAGAATAACTCCACACAATTCAACCTCTGCCAGAATTTTGGTAGCGCCATTAGGTAGCGCTCGCTTGTGTGTCTGTGTGAAATTCGGTAGCATAAATCTGTGGGCTCTTTTGATGCTTGGAAAATTTTGAGAGTGTTTTCAATGCTTTTTCTTGACACTTGGAACCTTAACCAATCTTGTGCTAACATAGGCTCCATGGGGGATAGAGTCCTCCCTATGAGTCTCTAAGAACTCTTGTAGTTTCAGTGCCTTATCCTTTGGGCTTGTGGAGTAATGCTCTAATGCATCATGCTGAAGACAACATACTAACAAATTATATTACTCTACTTTCAAATATAAATCAAACACACCTACTCTTGATGGAGCTTATTTATGTTCAAAACCTAAGCTATCTGACTTTTACAATGGGCTAGGTGAAGGAAAACTTCCACCAAATCCATTCAAGCAACTTGCTGACATGAGTCTTTATAATGCCAATGATTGACAACAGACAAGAGGAATATGAAAATGGTTTGAATTTTTTTTCCTATATCTCCTCTGACTGTTGCTGACATAATAAATTTTACAGGTTCCAAAACATTTGAGAAATACAACTCCATATACACCCCTACTGGGTCATAAAAATGGTGACAAAACACATGGGACTGATAACATATCTCTTTTTCCACTTCAAGTTTCTTACTATAAACTGTGGGTACAAGTGGAAGAAGGATTGAAGTAGGTGGTTTTTGATCAACTAATGAGTGTTGATTTACTTCTGGCTGTGTATAAATGATCTCTTCATGTGCCTCAACTAAGGGTTGCTCCTGGTCAAATATTCAGGTTATGTCTTCTGTGACAAGTCCAACCTCTGCATCATACTCCCTGTATTCATAGTGATCAAATATATGATAATATTGATGCTCATCATCACTAGAATATTCATCAAAAACATGATTCCCTTCATACCTATGATCAACCTCTAAAATAGTAATTTCATCAAGAATATGATTGTTAAAAATATACATTTCAGGAACAACAATAACTATTGCTTCTAGTTGTTCATACACATGATTTTCATATGAAACAAAGTTATGAATGTTGTCCTCTCTGAATATAGGAGTATTATTTATGCTTTCATTTGGACAATGAACAAAATTGTTTTCATCTTTATATTCAATAGAGAAATCTAACAAATCTTGAGCACATTCTACATATCCCTCACAACAATTATGACAAATACTTTCAGAGGTATAAAACCTTTTGCAGTGTTCATTGAATACTCTATGGAAATCCTTCAAGGATGAAATGTTGGAAGGGGGTAATGATAAATATCATTTACGTGCATCCCCATCCAATGAATACATGAACATTTTCATCAATATATCTTCATGATGGATGTCAACCTGCTGCATCAAAGCATGAAATTCTTGAACATGCTCAACAGGGTTGTCATCCTCACCTTCATGAAATATAGGAAGAAGATATTTCCATTCATAAATAATACGCACAGGATGTGGATAATCATCTATGTCTGAGAAATTGAGTGGGGCAAACCTCCTGGCCAGGATAGCCTTCATAGCCATTTAATTGGTCTCATTCCAGTGGAGTCACCAATAGATTCTAAACAATGGAGTCACCATGGTGAATGTGCAGTCTTGAAGGTGTCCAACTTCACTCACCATCTAAAGCTGGAGCTATGCAATGTTTTTCTTCTAGGGATATTTTCAATCTTCTCAAATCTGTCCCCGATAATGGTGCCAAAAATGTTATCGCAAGGAGTCACCCCATGACTGTAAATGGGTAAGACTTAGACATCAAGAAATATGAAAAGAAAGTTGATTTTGAAATTATGAGAGAGGTAGGGTTGAATCTATCTTCTTGACTTGACAAATCATATGAATTTATCCTTGCAAATCATCTTCCATATGAAGCAAAACAGATCATCCAAAAACAATGTTTATCCTTTCAAGGCTTTCAGGTGGAAGACTTTTATGATAAAACATAGAACTGCAAACAGAAAGACATGAAAATCCTTTTCAAGAATACTATTGATATAGTAGAATAAGAATCATAATCTGAAGATCATTTTCAGAAGAGATTTAGCAACAAACAAGGTAGAATATCTCAAAGGATCCTCCTAAGAAACCCTCTCACACTTGTTGTTGAAGAAGAACAAAGATTAAGAGTCAAAACAAAGAAAAAACATAGCTAAACATCACTTCCTTCTGCAAATGAATTCTTAACACAAAAAATGATAAGATAGGCTATCTTCAAATTGATATGTCAAAGTACAAAAACAGATCCTCTCGGCCTCCCTTGGCTCATGAATCCCCTCTCTAAGAGATATTTACTTCCTTAAATAGAAAATATAATCCTCATAACCTTATGAGGTCGAATCCCATCTCCTCCATTGGATTCTAAACCTTGGATATAGGTGGCAACAATCAAAGAGACAAAAATCCAACAAACTGCTAATTTTTAGGAATTTGTTGGAAGTCATTAATAAAATGTCTCCACCTCATTACATGAGGCCTTTGCTAGAGATAAATATTAGGTGAAGGTGTCCCTTGAAATCTAACGGATACTTTATAATGCATTTCAATCCTCCTTGACAGGTGGTAACCTCCCAACAAGGCGAATGTCAAAACCGTGACCACTACAGGAAATTAGGTAGCACCATTGTAAAAATGTTTGTAGCGCCACTTCTATGTCTAATATATCTGAAACCATAAGACATTTTGAAATAATGAGAGAGGTTTTTGTTATTTGGAATGTTATAAACAAAAACATCCTCCAATTTTCAAAAATACCTTCGTAATTGTTCGGAATCCAAGTTTTAAATTAGTGACTCAAAACTGGCAGAATAACTCTGCACAATTCAGCCTCTGCCAGAATTTTGATAGTGCCTTTAGTTAGTACCCGCCTGTTGTTACACCTCAAAATTACTCACTTCGATAGTGTCACAAGTGTCTTCATTATGAGTGTTGTAAGTGTCCCATATTGTCTGCAAGTGTCACATCTTGACTATAAGTGTTTCAAGTGTCAAAAACATTATGCTGCCATCTTCCCTATGTCGTTCCCCTAACGACATTACAAAGACACTTAAGACACCTCAAAGGTTAGTTTGGAAGATGAAAAGTCTCTTGACAGGGAGTACAAATCCTTTTTCATTGAGAAAATCACTAAAAAATTGATTTTTGGAGAGGAGCGCTCCCCTACCCACTGTTAGGGAGCGTTGGCGCACCCTGAGCCTCTTTGGGGAGTGTTTGAGCACTCTGTACACCCCTTTTGGGGAGCGCTACCCTCTTTTGAGAAAACTCTGGGTTTGTTGAGGCAAATTAGGGAAGAATCCCTCAATTCCTAAAAGTATTTGGATTTGAATAGATGGCCAAGGCATGATCTTAGGGGAGATACTCAACTGAATGAGAGGAATCCTCAAATTATCCCAAAGATCTCTCAAGTGGTTGGACCTCTCCAAGGTTATATAAGGAGGCCTTCTCATGGTGAAAGGTACAAGGAAGATTGAGAATTACATCAAACTTATGATCTCATGAGTGATATGTCATCAAGGCAACCAGTGGAGATTATTTGAGCAAAGGGGTTGGACGAGGAGAACTGGGAGAGGTTGTTGCACCTTCATTCAAAGGATTTTAAGTACTTTTACTTGTTCTCATTAAATAATCAATGCTTGGCCTGTTTCTTTCAAACTTGTGATTGTTCCATATGAGTTTGTCTTCAGTAGATGGATCTATGATTGAGATAATATCAGTAGAGTAGGAAGTCCATTGTATCTTTGTTTGTCTTACAGGATCTATTAGGGAGCTCTGGATCGAAGCTTAGTCAGGACTTTGCAAGGAAAAATGTCGCTAATAAGGTACATATATTTTTCCTTCTCTTTCATTCATTAGCTTGATAGGATCTAAAAGGAAGTCAGTGTCCATGTTAAGCACTCTTTGTCTTGGCCTTAGAAGTCTAGAGACCAAGAGGGAATCCACTTGTCCGCAGGGGGATTCACCTACAACAGAAATTGGTGACTCCACTAGGGAGGATCTCTGATTTGTTTCCTTTCCTAGGTATTGTCTTGGCTTGCTTTTCCCATTGATTTGACCTTCTCCATGAATGTCTCTGATCATTAGGTTTGATTGTTGGCTCTTGGATTTATCTTAAACACAGAATTTTGCATTCTTCCTGAGTTTTTTTTGAGTTTCTAGGAATTTCTCTAAAATTTTGCAGTAGAACGCTCCCCTTCCCTTACCACTAGAGCATTGGCACTCCCTTACAGTATTCCACAGAGTTTTGGAGTGCTCTGTGTCCCCTTTTGGGGGAGCGTTACCCCTTTTTCTGCAGAAATCTTCTTAGAAATTGGTTTTTCCTCAGTCTTTTTGTTGATTCATCTACCCAAGGTTTGTGCTATCTTAGTGTGTCCTTGTTTATCCTCCAATTATTTGATTTCTAAGGATTATTCATCTCTTTCTTGGATTTTTGACATTTTTCCTTGCTTTGCAATAACTCTTTGTCTTTGTTGACCTAGAGTTAACTTGTTGTTTTCTTCTCCTTTATATGATTGAGTGAAAAATTTTGTGAAGAAATCCAAAGGTCTATGAAATTTTCATTTGACATTTGAGGTCAACTTTCCATCATTTGTCTTTTGTTTGAGATTTTTGGTTCTTTCTTGCAATTTGGTTATCTTTGTCCTTCTTGTCTATTTCACGACGAGAGTGTATTTTTTGTTTTGTGTGAAGTTTGCTTCTGATTGTATAATCTTGAAGTCTAATTGACATTTAGAAGTCATGCATCTGATTATCATTCACATATAAGCAAAAGGACACATTGTTTAGTGATGTTTTTGGATATTAGAAGGCATTTCTGAAATTTTTAGCATTGCATCGGATTTTAGTGAGAAACAAATTTATTGAGGACATTGCATATTGGTGTTTGATAGTGAAAACAACTTTATTTCTTTCCCTTAAATAGCCATTCATCGAAAGAAACGATTTCTTATCATCTTCTTGTGCATTTTTGGGAATTAAGTCATCATACCATTAGTTTCATTGTCATACACCCTTTGAGTAAATAACATCCATAAAATCAATGCTAATTAAAAATTATCTAGAACATTTTTGTTTTTAGGATCTTCCACCAACATTAGACTAGGATTAGCACTTTGAATTAGGCTGTGATTACAACTCTCCAAAGTTTTCAAAATGAACTTTAGCATCCTGAGATAGGGAGTGTCAAATCCAATTGTCATATAGGATTTCTGGGATCCCCCTCTCACACAGGGGTTACACACGAGGTTGCATTCGAGTGAGTTACGGAGATTATCCCTCCATGGTTCAACTGTTTGTAGTGGTCAGATCATATATTGGGGGTCACTTGAAGGTATACCCACGATTATGTGTGGGAGCTTCTCGAGTTGATTTCAGACTTGTTATCTTTCCCATACGTTCAGATCAGACTGTCGATTGTACCCACCCAGGGGCTGACGGTGAGTTAGTGTTTATAGTTTCCATAATACTTAGGTACTTACACAAGGTGACAGTGAAGGGAAGTCTCACTCTACCTGGGATAGACATTGGTCAAACTCACCCGGGCTCCTTGGAGGGTAAATCCACAATTACTGCGTGGAAGCTTGCACGAAGGTGAAATTCTGTTAAGCAGGTCACCATTGTAACTATTCCACCATATCCTAGCCCCTTCTTGACTTGATCACATGACGTTGGATTTCATCACCAACTAGTACAATCATCGAGAGAAGTTTTATTTGCTTGGTTTTGATTCCTAGATTTTATTAGCGTATGATGTTTCTTTTTGTTAGTTGGCCCTATATTTTCAGTGTGTACTGTTATTCTCCAAAATTGAGCCTCTAGAAGATAAAGGTCTTCATCGATCACGTAGGATGTAAGGGATGCCTCTGGAAGGATACCAACCCTTACCTCCTAACCCTCCAGAAGACAACTACTGTGGAGAGGTAGAAAATCAATCTGATGCTAGAAGTGTTATTTCTCCTCCGTTAGATAACTCAGAAGGTGCTTTGTATACGGTTGAGAATCCCACTCCTCGCACTACATCTGTGTCGGTAACCCCTCTCGAACCACTTTTGCTTCATTTAGACTCCCTTGAGAATGACATAGATGAAGGGGTCCTATAGTTACCTGTGAGAGATTTTACTGAGACATATATGGGATCCATAGAACCAATATTTGGTGATGAGTATAGGACTCTTGTTCATCCTACCACTGCAGTATATACAAATCCCACACCTACTTGTTTTATATCGAGGAATTCATCGGGACAGGATATCTATGAGCATTTTGAATCCTTTCGACAACCCTTTCATCGTCATGACCCTCCTGGTGAAACAGGACCATTCGGTCAAACTATGAATCACCCCATCGATCAGGACATTAACCCTACTGTTGCGTCAACACAAGTTTATCCTAATGCTGGAATCATCACCTCTACTCATTCCCAAGGCACTTCGATCCCTACCCCCACTTTTACAAACTTTCACTCTACAACTCCACATGTTTCGCATGATCCTGCTAGGACATCTTTTCACCCGAGAATGCAGACCCTTGCCAACCAAATACAATCGATTGGAGGGAAACCACCATCTACCAGACCCTTCCTTCCTAGAGGATCACCATTCTATGGAAAGCCTACCCCTCCTAGGGGATAACCCCCTTTTCATTCTCCTCCTGGAGGGAAACCTCCCTTTGCCAATCATACCCCGATCATTAATCCACCACTGGCAGGGGGGAAACCTTCGTTTGTTGGAAACCCTTCACAATCCTAGGGAGTATCTTCAGAAGGAACTTTTACCCAACCCCACATTGGGGGACATTCATATCATAACCCACAAGGAGGAGTATCAAATCCTATTTCTTCTGGAACATCTTATGGACATCCTTATCTGGGTGGCATCCCAAACACCACCTAGAGTTCTCAGGGACAACAACCTTATCCTCCTCATGGGTCTAACGTGTATCCACCTCCAGGATCTACTCCTTACCATACTCAAGTGGAAAATGTTTATCCTCATTATGGGAAAGCAAGTCACCTGGATTATAATGCTCAGAACCCACTGGGTTATGCAAATGTTTCTCAGCCATCATCAAATCCGGCTTATCCTAGCCAGCAACAACCGTATGTAGGAGGACCTACTGGTTACAACCCAGTTTATGGTCTTACTAGTGATCCTATGCCACACAAGTATCATCCAAAAATTAATCGACGACTACCTTTCCTTCCGACTCTGGATCTCCCAAACTTGTCTCGGTTGACTAATGATCCTATTTTTCATTCATCAGTTTGGCAAGTTATCCCAACTAAACTTCCTTCTGATATTCCAAAATTTGACGAAAAATCTGGAGAAGATCCAAATAACCATGTGATGAATTTCCATTTGTGGTTTTCATCAAACTCCCTCATGGATGATTCTATACGTTTGCATCTTTTCCAACGAACACTTATGGGCTCAGCAACAAAGTGGTATATTGAACTACCATGTGCTTATTTTCATGATTTCAACTCCCTTGCCATGTCTTTCCTCACGCACTTTCAACTACCTATTCACTACGAGACAGGTACTAAACTCTTGAAATCCCTTCGTCAAACTGACTCTGTGCATATCTCTAACCATATCCATGAGTGGAGATGACGACAAAGGATGATAAAGGTAATCATTCCTGACATATTATTGGTAGAATGGTTTACTAAATCACTTTTACCCATGATTTCGCGCGATGTCGCTATGGGTGGTGCAGTCACCGAGGAAGAAACCATTGCTCGGGCTCAGTACTTAGATTTGGTTTATTCCCAATCTGGGACATTGTATGATTTTCTTCCAAATTCTTCTTGAGCTAATACTAATCCATCCAAACCGTCATCCTCATCTCATGTGGATGGTGTTATCGGTTCTGTCAATACTCAATATACTTCCCAACAAACCACACTCTCTTCTACCTCCCATCAAACTCATATTTTTGAGGTGAACGCAGTTCAATCTGTCCCTTCACAATAATCTGGAGGTAAGAAGAAGACAAAAAATAAATCAAAAAATACTAATAACAATGAGCAACCAAAAAATCAAGCTCAAACACCTGCTACCAAAAAGTAGCCACAATAGAAACTAAAATTATCGTGTATCATTTGTGGTTACGATCACTACACTCGAGACTATCCACATCGCAATGAAGTGGCCAAACTTTTCCAGGGAAATTCACAACCCATTGTGCTTACTCAGTCATTTCCACAACAACAATCCATGGTTGCTCAAACCCCCTCTGTTGGTGGCAGTTCTATCCATCCTTATGATGAGGCCTCGACGAGTGCACATATTTATATGTTTAATGGGATTAATTTGAATACTCTCTATAAGACATACGACACACTAGGTAACCCTGACAAAGGAAAAGACACTAATGGCACCGGTACTTTACTGGATCCATCACCGTCCTTTGTTAGTCCTCCATCGGTTAATCCTCCGTCTGGACCACTTCAGATTGTCAAACCTACATTCAAATCTATCTTACACCCTCCTAAGAGCACTATCCACAAAGCTACCTTTAATCCTAGTTCACGTGCCGCCCAGAACTCCAACATTGTTGAAGATTTGGCTCAAGCACTGTGTGTTATGTCTACGTTAGAAGTTCTATAGAACTGCCCTAGTCAACTTAGAACACTCTTGGATACTATTGGCATTGTTGATCCTGAGTCGTCCAACCATATCATGTTTAACCTAGACAATTATGCGTCTCGACTCTCCCACCAACTTGCTTTCCAAGTTGATGTTGTTGTTCACAATCAACAAATCCACCGAACTATTCTGGATGAGGGAGCCTCAACTTGTGTCATGTCCTTAGAATGTTGGAAAGGTTTAAAATCACCCGCACTTAAAAAATACCCAATGATGTTACGTGCCTTCGATGGGCGAGGTTTCCATCCCCATGGGCTTTTACAGTCCCTGCCCATCCAATTGGGTGTAAAAATTGTCACTGTTGATGTCGAGGTGGTCGATGCTCCCCTTGATTACAACTTGTTACTTGGAAGAAGTTGTTTTTATGCTATGACTGTCATTGCCTCATTGATCTTTCGATGTATACAATTTCCTCATCAGGGAAAAATTGTCATTGTTGATCAGTTGGATTTCTGCACGACCGATGCTCACGCTCCCGCTACCAACACTATTCCTTTCTTGGGAGACCACAAGATCACATATGAAAGTGTTGGTGTTGGATTACTGAAATATTCTAGCCTCATGGGTACCTTCCCTACACCACTTCCACTGACTACACATCATATTTCCACTGTCGATATGATTTTGACCGCGGCTTCTCAATCTTTGGAATCATCTAACCCTCAGATTGTACCCAGTCCATTGGAATTCGATGCACTAGGTGACATTGTGCCACTTAGTCTAGCCAAAACATCATACGTGTTTATCCAATATGCTTCTCCCTTGTTGGATGACCAACATATATTGGCACCTGACAATTACTTGATGCCATCATGGTTAACTTCCTTGTCATGTGTGATTGACTACATTTCCCCAATTTTTTCTTCTGATGAATCTATTAAGGAAATGTTGAGCATTGAAAAGCTGGCTAGAGATGATAACCATCATCGATCCTCTTTTCTTTCCCCTCATGAAGATATTTGGGTAGATATATAGTCTGTCTCCCCTCCTGATGTCGATTTTCCATCGTCTCCCATGCCTTCAACTTCCAACAACTTAGATCCGATCATTGACATGGTGATCTCTTCGGTAGGGCTATTGGAGCCTGATCTCATTACCCCTATTGCGACACTCAACATGTGTTCCTTCGAGAGTGAATTTATTCCATCCAGTGAAGATCTCTTGGAATCCATGACCAAGTTTTTTCCCTTGACATGGTATCCTTCCAGAGTGTTATTCTCTTGGAAGCCATGATCAAGGAGAGTCAATGAGCATAGTTTATCTTCTCTGTCTCAAGCTCATTAAAAAATGAAACAGAGGTCACGGGCATAGTTTCTTTTCTCTCTAGAAATCTCATTAAAAAATGAAACAAAATCTTTGAGCATAGTTTTCCTCTCTATAGCAAGCTTGTTAAAAAATGAAACAACAATCTGGGGATTGAACCTAGATCCCTGAGCATAGTTCTTTTCCTGTATCAAGCTTGTTAAAAAATGAAACAGTCACCTCTCTTGAACCTTCATTTCATCCACCCTTATCCTTTTTCTCCATCTAGTAGATAAATTGGTGAAAACCTCAAATTCAGTGAATGAATTGAATCTTGGAGGGCATGTCTCCAGCCTTTGATGATCATTCTGGAGTTATGCCACTAGCTTTCAAGCTGGGGGCATACCGAGTTTGGGATTTTCTCTTTCTCATGCTAAAAAAAAAATGAGAATGTAACAGAGTAGAATTTTATCACTTTTTTAGACTTGCATGGCTATACAAAAAAGGAACCCCTTGGAGTCGTCTTTGAGCTCTTTTCAGACTCTCTAAACATGAAAAGATTTTCGAGTGATCTTGCTTCCTTTCCCACTTGTTAAAAGGTTTGAAAGGGAATCTTTTGAGTGATAATTTATCTCTTTTTTGGCCTTGCGAGACTAACATTACGAAAAAGGACAACATTGGAGTCATCTTTAAGTTCTTTTCAGACTCTCTAAATACGAAAAACCACTAAATTTACCTTCTCTGGACTCGTTAAACAATCATACATTGAAGGGCCCATATGGGATCGAACCCTTACTTCTTCTAGTTCATTAAACAAAGGAATAAGGACTTACCGAAGGTGAGTCATATCAAGCATGTGTTACCCTCCTCGATCTCGTTAAATTAAAAATAGGTACTCGTCTATTTGGATGGGGGGAAAATTGAAAGAAGCAAGACAAATAGTTTTTGAGAACACTACCAGTAACTCTTATGGTTGCCCTTGAACACGACACTTTGTCTTTTCACTCATTTTAATCCACTTAACCTCTACACTGAGCCAATCCTCTGAGTTTCTTTTACTCCTTTGGGTCACCTGACGAAAGTCACAACATCCACTACATTATCAAGTTTTGGTCCATGTCAAGTTTATGTTGATGTGTCTCAGTGTTCAAGGGAAGTATCTACCTCGAGAGTCAGCCATCACCAATATCCTGTTTCAATACTCGTGTCAGTCCATGTTCATTTGATCTACCAATTACATCTCTGTGTCTGTTTCATGTCATTGATGGGGCATACATCAAGGCCCTCCTTTGAGGATTCTTTTCTTGTCAACTTCAACACATTATCCAGGAGCTAGACTTAGAAACCAGTTAGTACCTTGGGACTTGCATGCCTCAATGGCATGCCTCCTCATGTTCGACAGTGAGCTTACATTATTGACATCTGATCGGATGATTCCACAGATGTTAGACTTCAACTCATTCATTCGAATTCATTGGAATGTACTAGAGTACCTTGGGAGTCATTGACATCAATGGTGGTTTCCCTTGCGCTTGTTAACGGTTTACATCATTGACCAGTAATCAAGTGGTTTCTACCATGTTCGACATCAAGACATATTTTCACATGGTTAGATTCGTACTACATCGGGATTGGTAAGAAGACCCTGGGTTGAGTCATCACTCTTATATGTACTTTGCCCAGGTTGTGAAGGAGTTCTTTTGAACTATGACACATATACTGTTACATAGATCCACTTTGTATTGGTCGTGGCTATGTATTGTCATCTCGTAGATCCACTGTGTATTCTTTGTGGCTACGATAATTTCAAGTCATAGAAGTATAGATCCACATTGTATATTCAATGGCTATACCATTTTGTCAATATAGTTATGGATCCGTAGTTTATTTTATGGCGACCATACCTAAAAATTCTTTATCACTCAAGGATAGGTATGCCTGCCTTGGGTTTGAAACATGTCATAATATTTGTTTGATGGTTGTGTGCAACTTTTTCTAGTTTCTCTGCATCCATACCCTTTCTTGAAAAAGTCTACAAAGTACTTCAATCATCATCGTCTTCTAACTTCATACTTCGGGGGGAAATCTATTACACCTCAAAATTACTCACTTTGATAGTGTCGCAAGTGTCATCATTACGAGTGTTGTAAGTGTCACATCTTGCCTGCAAGTGTCACATCTTGAATATAAGTGTTGCAAGTGTCAAAAAAAATCTATTTCCATCTTTCTTATGTCATGTCCCTAATGACATCACAAAGACACTTAAGACACCTCAAAGGTTAGTTTGGAAGATGAAAAGTCTCTTAAAAGAGAGTACAAATCCTTTTTCATTGAGAAAATCACTAAAAAATTGATTTTTGGAGAGGAGTGCTCCCCTACCCATTGTTAGGGAGCACTGGTGCACCCTAAGCCTCTTTGGGGAGTGTTTGAGTGCTGTGTACACCCATTTTGGGGAGTGCTACCATCTTTTGAGAAATTTTTGGGTTTGTTGAGGAAAATTAGGGAAGAATCCCTCAATTCCTTAAAGTAGTTGGATTCAAATAGATGGTCAAGGCATGATCTTAGGGGAGATCCTCATCTGAAGGAGAGGAATCCTCAACTTATCCCAAATATCTCTCAAATGATTGGACCTCTCCAAGGTTATATAAGGAGGCCTTCTCATGGTGAAAGGTACAAGGAAGATTGATAATTACATCAAACTTATGATCTCATGAGTGAGATGTCATCAAGGAAATTAGTGGAGATTATTTAATCAAAGGGGTTGGACAAGGAGAACTGGAAGAGGCTGTTGCACCTTCATTCAAAGGATTGTAAGTAATTTAAGTTATTCTCATTAAATAATCAATGATTGGCATGTTTCTTTCAAGCTTGTTCTTGTTCCATATGAGTTTGTCTCCAGTAGATGGATCTATGATTGAGCTAATCTCAATAGAGTAGGAATTCCATTGTATCTTTGTTTGTCTTACAGGATCTATCAGGGAGCTTAGGATCGAAGCTCAACCAAGACTTTGCAAGGACAAATGTCGCTAATAAGGTACATATATTTTTCCTTCTCTTTCATTCATTAGCTTGATAGGATCTGAAAGGAAGTCAGTTTCCATGTTAAGCACTTTCTGTCTTGGCCTTAGAAGTCTAGAGACCAAGAGGGAATCCACTTGTCCACAGGAGGATTCACCTACAACACTTGTTTTTCTGCGTGAAATTTAGTAGCGTAAATCCGTGGGCTCTTTTGATGCTTGGAACCTTGTGAGAGTTTTTTCAATGCTTGTTCTTGACACTTGGAACCTTAACCAATATTGTGCTAGCAGAAGGGAAAGTCACATACATCTAAAAAGTTCATGAAAACTTGAGTAGATTTGGGTGCCCAGTCCCTAGAGTCTGAAAGCAAGTTCTCAGGAAGGTCTACAGTGATCAAATACAACAAATCTATCTACAGGTTCAAAAGGTATGTAATATTATTATGACTAGTTGGATGTTGTTGTCTACATGAGATATGGTTATGGGAGATTGAGGATTTGTCGTAGAGAGGTTGTTGGTTGTATGGGACTTACTATATGATCTATATATAAGAAATGTAGTGTTGGTATGTTTGATATTTATTATTGGTACATCTTGTTGGGTTGAGTGTTGAGGCATATCTTGTATTTCTTGGTATGTGGTTGAGGGAATTTGGTTGTGATGTGTTTCTAAAGTTTTTGGTTGAGTTTGAGGTTGCATAATAGTGAGGGTTTGATGTCTAGTCCATGTGATGGTTTATTACACATGATTATGATTGTATGCACATGACTATAGAGACTTAGATTCACATGGCTTGAGTGATATCCTTGTGACATTGGGTATGAGATCTATGTTATGTGATCTGATCTATTGAGGAGAATATTGGTATAGGTTGTTGGTATATGTTGGTACAAGTTCTTGGTATATGTTGTTACAACTTATTGGTATAGATTGTTGGCATAGATTGGTACAGGTTTACAGTGGCATATTTCACAGTGATAGTGTGGTAGTGTTTTCATCAGTTATTTGACACTTATATTTCAAGGTGGTTAGACGGGGAAAGAAAAGGGGGTTGTAGCCTCCTTCTAGTTAGTGTTGGAGAATTAGGGAGTTAGAGCTTCCTTCAAGTTGGATCCTAGGAACTAGGTGGTTGTAGTGATCCGAAAACGGATCCAGAAGCCTGATAGGGCTTGAAAAATGCTCAAAAATGAAAGTGCTCGGAATGCGAAGAAACCTATGCCATTGCGTCCGGCTCATCTTCCTGATTCCGGTGGTATATTTACTTCGTCAAACGGAGTCTGTATGGAGAAGATATCGCGTTCTGTCCGAAAAGTCAAACAGGCAAAAAAAGGGATGACTGTACAGTCCGTACAGTCCACGTGGCAGGGTCGTACAGATGATGTGGCAGGGCCATACAGATGACGTGGCAGCTTTAGAAGGCGACATGTGGCAGACCATATGGAGGACATGTGGCATCACCAGGATGCGACACGTGTCAGGTGAATTTGGCTTTTTCGGCGTACGATTGGACCAGTACGGAGGTGACACGTGTCACCACTCACAGGGTGACATGTGGCAAGATGATGTCATTGGATGATGTGGCATGCTGACGAGGAAGATGATAGGTCATACGGAAACCTGACGCGGCAAGTAACGTGGCAGTATGGCAGTTTGACAGGTGGCGTACGACGGGCTGATGTGGCACACACGTGGGCCAATGACAGGCTGACACGTGGCACGTTTCGATTGGTTGGTAAGGGTGCCACGTGGCCCAGTAAAGGGCTGCCACATGTCACCCCATTATTGGTTCGTTGGTTTCGTTTGTAAAAATTTGGTTTTGCTCGGACCTTATTCGAACCGGTAACCTCCACATATGGGAACGATTTGGTAGCGTGTGGACTACCACTAGCCCACACCTTAGTCCTTGTTAATGTAATGAATGAAAAGTTATTTATTATTAAACTATGGTTTAGCTGGCGGGGTAAAGGGCTGGGGCCTAGCCCCAGCCCTTGACATATACATATGACCGAACACATAAAACCACATGCACGGGGGCCCATACCATAACGGGCGCGGCAGTTGTAACAACGTTGGACCCATGGTCCTATATCCACTCCATATGACCCAGGCGTTGATTCCAAACAGAGCGGGGGTTGCAACGGATAGCCACGAGGTTCTATTATGGCGCCAAGTGACCAGGAGCGGGTGCGCGAAAAGGGGGCCAGCGCTATGGCGCGTGGCCATATGGTTGTCTATTTTTAACCCATATGACCACATAATTAGGGCGCGCGCACATGCTTGGGCATTTTTGGAGGCCAGATTCTTGGAGGAAGTTGGGGATGTGAAACCAACTCCTTTGCTATATAAACTAGGCCTGTTTGAGGCCAATGGAAAGTCATTCAGAGCAAAGTTATGCTGAAGGAAAGCCAAGCCAAAGTCAATTTGATGCAGGGAAGCCTTTGAGGTGGAAACGCTGTCGGATCGTTTCTGGGAGCTTGGAGCATCAGTTTTGCATGTCGTTTCTTTCACAGGGTTCTAGAGATCTGGGAGAACAAGACCAGATCGGTCTTGTATCCTTTTGGCATTGCTGAGATGTAATTTTGAGCACTTGAGAAGAAATAAAGAAGCCTCCCCCATAGGAAAAAGGCCCGGAGATGTAGGCAAACATTGTGCCGAACTCCGTTATCAACCTGCGTTCTTATGGTTTGTTGTTTATTATTCTTTTCAGATCTGCATATGTGTATTTGACTGATATAATCCTCTTCTTTCCTCATTCTTTCATTAAATTCTCAAATGGTTAATGAATTCATGCAAGTTTAAAACTCAACCATAATCAGTTAAAAGATCCTACGGATCAAGTGGTATCAGAGCCAGGTTGATGTTTGGATTTGAGTTGCATGTTAACCAGGGAAAAGATACAGCGTGGTGAAGGCGAGCTTGTTGTAGAGAATCCATTAATTGGATTGAGAAAGAGAGCTTCTTTTAAAGAGAAGATGGCATCGGACGAAGGGATTTCTCAAGAAGATAAAGATTTCCGGAAAACATTCCATGCTATGTCGGAGATGGTGACAGTTTTGTATGAAGATT
>ML780843.1:329910-389347 GCA_009831015.1 Picea engelmannii
TCCGTACTTGTATGATCGTAAAGCAATCTTCTACAGAACTAAGAATCAATATCAGTTCACTAAAGAAGGTCATGACTATGTGGTGCATGCTCATCATGTTAAAACAAGTAAAACACTTCAAACAATGGAACAGTTAACGAAGGCAGTGCAAGTAAGCGACAAACCAATAATTGTTTCCAATGAAGTAATAGATCTTAAGCAAGAACAAGACATGATTGTTGAGTGGAAAATCAATCATCAATTGCTTCAAGATAAACTCATGTCGTGCAAATAATTCAAGTATATCAGTTCATTTGCAGTCGTTTTTCTGATGTTATCATTAGCAATGTTCAGTACATGGATGATAGTGGCTTCAGTGAAATGTAACAGGATTGCAATGACTAACAATGTACTTTCAGTTGTCATAATTGTATTACAGCTGATCTTGATGAGACAAGTGCACAAGACAGAGTTCAGAGATAGAGGACAAGCCAGGTGGCCTATCCCAAGCTTGTTGACTGGTTAGTAACCTTTTGGGGACCAAACGGTCTTTTTGTGGGGAGGTGTGATCCGAAAACAGATCCAGAAGCCTGATAGGGCTTGAAAAATGCTCAAAAATGAAAGTGCTCATAATGCGACGAAACCTATGCCATTGCGTCCGGCTCGTCTTCCTGATTCCGGTGGTATATTTACTTCGTCAAACGGAGTCTGTATGGAGAAGATATCGCGTTCTGTCCGAAAAGTCAAACAGGCAAAAAAAGGGATGACTGTACAATCCGTACAGTCCACGTGGCAGGGCCGTACAGCTGACGTGGAAGGGCCGTACATCTGACGTGGAGGATTTAGAAGGCGACATGTGGCAGACTGTACGGAGGACACGTGGCATCACCAGGATGCAACACATGTCAGGTGAATTTGGCTTTTTCGGCGTACGGTTGGACCAGTACGGAGGTGACATGTGTCACCACTCACAGGGTGACACGTGGCAAGATGATGTCATCGGATGATGTGGCATGCTGACGAGGTAGATGACAGGTCGTACGACAAGCTAACATGGCAAGTAATGTGGAAGTACGACAGTTTGACAGGTGGCATACGGCGGGCTTATGTGGCACACACGTGGGCCAATGACAGACCGACACGTGGCACATTTCGATTGGTTGGTAAGGGTGCCACGTGGCCCAGTCAAGGGATGCCACATGGCACCCCATTATTGGTTCGTTGGTTTGGTTTGTAAAAATTTGGTTTTGCTCGGACTGGATTCGAACCGGTAACCTCCACATATGGGAACGATTTGGTAGCATGTGGGCTACCACTAGCCCACACCTTAGTCCTTGTTAATGTAATGAATGAAAAGTTATTTATTATTAAACTATGGTTTAGCCGGCGGGGTAAAGGGCTAGGGCCTAGCCCCAGCCCTCGACATATACATATGACCGAACACATAAAACCACATGCACGGGGGCCCATACCATAACGGGCGCGGCAGTTGTAACAACGTTGGACCCATGGTCCTATATCCACTCCATATGACCCGGGTGTTGATTCCAAACAGAGCGGGGGTTGCAACAGATAGCCATGAGGTTCTATTATGGCGCCAAGTGACCAGGAGCGGGTGCGCGAAAAGGGGGCCAGCGCTATGGCGCGTGGCCATATGGTTGGCTATTTTTAACCCATATGACCACAAAATTAGGGCGCGCGCACATGCTGGGGGCCTAGCGCCTATTCTATAGTCAAAAATGGGTTTTTTATATAACAGTTATGGTTTTTTTTAATTAAAATGCCTATTTTTAATTGATTTACTCCATTTTTGGGGGATATTGGGCATTTTTGGAGGCCAGATTCTTGGAGGAAGTTGGGGATGTGAAACCAACTCCTTTGCTATATAAACCAGGCCTGTTTGAGGCCAATGGACAGTCATTCAGAGCAGAGTTATGCTGAAGGAAAGCCAAGCCAAAGTCAGTTTGATGCATGGAAGCCTTTGAGGTGGAAACGTTGTCGGATCGTTTCTGGGAGCTTGGAGCATCAGTTTTGCATGCCGTTTCTTTCACAGGGTTCTAGAGATCTGGGAGAACAAGACCAGATCAGTCTTGTAGCCTTTTGGCATTGCTGAGATGTAATTTTGAGCACTTGAGCAGAAATAAAGAAGCCTCCCCACAGGAAAAAGGCCCGGAGACGTAGGCAAACATTGTGCCGAACTCCGTTATCAACCTGCGTTCTTATGGTTTGATGTTTATTATTCTTTTCAGATCTGTATATGTGTATTTGACTGATATAATCCTCTTCTTTCCTCATTCTTTCATTAAATTCTCAAATGGTTAATGAATTCATGCAAGTTTAAAACTCAACCATAATCAGTTAAAAGATCCTACGGATCATGTAGCTACCTTCTGGTTCTAGTCGGAGAACCCAGGGGGTTGTAGCCTCCTTCCAGTTGGAGCCAGAGAATGAGGGAGTTGGAACTTCCTTCAGGTTGGAGCCCGGGAAACTAGGGGGTTGGATCCTCCTTCTAGTTGGAGTTGGAGAATTGGAGGTTGGATCTTCCTTGAATGTAATTTTTGACATATAAGAAAATAATTTCATGGTTTTCTCTTTCATTGGGTTATTCACGTAAATATTTGTGTATTTTGTATTGTGTGGATGTGCTTATTATTGTTCATTATGCTTTGATGGATGTTAATGTTTATGATGCAATAATATACTGATGATGAACTGATGAAAATTGTTGAATAAGTTGAAATAATATACATTGTGTCTTAAAAGATTAATACGTGGTATAAATTGCTCATTATTGATTCACCACCCTATCTCAATAATCCAACAACATCTTGTTTGAGCACTACAATCCTTTGAAAAATGGGTTGTTGACTTTATCAGTCTGATCAACTCTGCTGTGAGGATTTAAAAGGAAATATAATTTATCACTTCAACTGATTACTTGAATCGTTGGGCTAAAGAAAAAGATATTCGAGATTTCTCTATAGACACAATAACACGATTCATTTTTGAGAATATGATTACCAAGTTTGGCTATCCTTGGAGTTTGACCAGTGATCAAGGAGATCATTTTATTAGTGACAATATCACAACCCTGACAAGATATTTTTTTATTCATCACCACAATAGGAATCCATACCATCCTCAAGTGAATGGAATAGTAGAAGCATTCAACAAGATCTTAGAAAGGGGTTTAACCAAAGTATGTTGTGCCAATCAGAATGATTGGGATGAGAGAGTTCTAGTTGTGTTATGGGCTTACTAAAACACTACAAAGAGATTACATAGGTATACCCCATTTTATTTGGTATATGGACGAGAAGCAGTAGTGCTAGTTGAGTTTATAAATTTGATTATATTCATTGTGCAAGATACTAATATGACATAAAATGAATCCCTTGTAGCACAAATTGAAAAATTAATGGAAATTGAAGAAGATATATTCTTAGAATATTTTCATTAGGCGGTGGAAAAGGATCGGTAAAAGGCTTGGCATGACCAAAATATTAATAATAAGTCGTTTATGCAATGTTACCAAGTCCACTTATATGATAGAAAATATCATAAACATTCGAGGAAGCTATAGATGCATTGGATAGGACCTTTAATAGTTGTGAAAATCCATGAATATAGTGTTTTTAGGCTCACGAAACTAGATGTTCTTCTTCATCCTCGATGGGTTAATGACGTATGATTGAAGGCCTACATTTATTCTCAGTAAATGAAACTACACAATGCTCATGTACATAGGAGTGCATAGAGTAGGTAGGATATTTAATTAGTTGTTTTCCATTTCCATTAATAAATTGGTGACATGTCCAAATGCCACTTTTCCTAACATCAATTAGTCCCTATCAATTATTCTAGCCCAGATATCAACTTTGTTGTTGAGGAGGTCTAAACAAAATCCCTTCGTATCTTGTATGCTCCAAGCTCGAAACTCATGCCTATCATTGTCACTGCATTAGCTAAATGTTGTTGATACCTTTTCTCTTGTTGTCCCGTCAGTATTAGCTAGAGTCATTTACGTCCTCACATATATAAATACTTTTCTGCGTGATCATTGGTGATTCCATTACATTTCTATTCACCCCGATATCATTGCATTATGCTTCCTCTTATGTTATTAACTTCCCAAATCACTTCGTAGATTTTACTATGTCTACTTGTCATGTCCGACATTAATGTTGAATTGTTTCCTTGTTGTGTTGGATCATGTTGTCATTGATGCCAATGGTTTGATTGGTTGATGTCAAATGATTGATTGATGTCAAGTGATGGATTGTTTGATAGGCTTGATTGATTGATGAGTTATGATCAATTTAAATGAATTATCCTTGATGAGAATGATAGTTGTCAAAGTGGAAACCAATTGATAAAGATGGATCATTGATATGATGCATAGATGAAGATGGATCAATGAGTTGTCATTGACACATGGTGATGCATAGTTTTTTTGATGAAAAGATGAATCATTATTGTCTTATCATGATTGATAAGGTGCACAAATGGATGACCTCCAAAGTGGTCCCCTTATGGTGAAAGCCTTCACAGGAAGATTCTTTGCAGAATGAGTTATCCTAGAAGAATGGTTGGAGGACCCATGCTTGTATGTGGAATAATGAGATGAAGATCAATGAAGTTGTTGGTGAAACTATCCTATATGGATAGTTCTTGTCATGCCATTTTCGGTGGTATGTGGAATGTCACATAACTCCGTATGGTTTGAGAGTTATGGCCTTATGAGGATCCCCATATGAAGGCTTGAAGCCCCCAAGGTCAAATAAGTCAAAGTGCTTGAAAAGAAGAAATCATTATTTAAATGATAAATTAAAGTGACAAAATCAAGATGGATTATTTAAATAATAAAGAGAAGTGACATTATCAAGAAGGAATATTTAAATGATACAGTATTGGAGAACTTTCTATTCATGGAAAGTGGTTAACCCTAAAATATGGAAAATAGGTTAAGTGACCTAGAAATGGGTTAAGTAACCTAAAAATGGGTTAAGTGATCTAGAGGATGAAAGTATAAATAAGAAGCTAGGATCTCTTGTGAAAATAACATCTGGTGAGAATCCTTTGTGTGGATCAATGGAGAGCTTCTAATGAGATTATCTTGTGGATTATTGTTGGAGAGATTCTTGTGAGAGAATCTTTGGTGTGGATCTCTTGAACATGATTGAAGATATATTATGAGGAAGAGAAGGAGAGTAGGATCTCATGGATGCATCAAAGTTTCGGCAATGTCGAAGATCTTGACGGAAAAATTCTCGGAACTTCAGAAACCCTAGTTTATGATGCATACGGGGGTTGTCTATGTATAGGGTGTGTATACATTGAGGTATACGTGGGATGGTTGTGTATAGGGTGAGGATGTACACAGGATGTCTGAAGACAGGGAGCGTATGGTGGACAAAATGTTGAAGACTTGTGTTTAAGCTGGTGTCAAGCTCTTAGATGATTATGCAGGTTCCAGATCTGCATTCTATGGCCTTAGATCTCTCACTGAGACACTGGTATGATTACATTATTGTATTTATGAATACTATTGTTTGATGTGATGAGAATTCTTAGGGAATTCTTGGTATGGCTTCTATTATGTGGTTTAGTTTGGTTAATTTGGTTGATGGAGTGATCAATACTCTTGTGATTCAGTGGTGACATGACTTCTATGGTATAATAGATGATTATACATGTTTGAGATAGCATTCATATTGATTTATTGTGGAGAATGAGCAAGATATTGGAGAGATTGGAGATGTTGTGACTGGCTATGGGTCAGTTTGGATAGTGGAAGACAGAAGAGAAAGTGATTGCAGGTTGCAGAGGATCTAAGCATGTGAAGAAAAGAAAAGCTTTAGTTGCTCAGAAGCATACGCATGTTGCATTATACACTGGCCATGTGCACACGTGGGCTATAGTGAGCCAGGGCGTGTACACACGCGGGTTGCACTACTGACAGGTCGCGTACTTATTGACATATTGATATCTATTGAGGATTGTTGACTCATCTTAGTTGGTGCTGATGGTGTAAGTTGAGTCTTGCATTATAGAGCTTGTGCTCTTGTAGAGTTGTACTCTATTCATTTGTTGTTGATAAAACCCAGATTGTTTTCCATAATAAAAAGAAAAATTGTACATACATCTTGTGTTCTTTGTGTTCCTTGTGGTGATGAGTTATTGATGATATATGTTGTTGATATATACTGTTGATATATGTTCACATCTAACTGGTTATAAATGACAGCAATGGGTAATGAATAAATGTTGAATGTTAACTAAGGAGTTTTACGTAAAGAGGGAAATTTTGGGAAAAAGAGCCCCACACTCATTCCACCCCCCCTCTAAGTGTGGTAGGTGTGTCCAACATGTTGTATATCTTAATGTTTGATAATGTCATCACCATCCCCTGATGTTTCCTATAAACTCTCCTTTGGTCGATTGCTCACTAGTATTGTTTTTTCATCAAGGTATTTCTATATTCAGTCCTAGATCCCTTTGAAAACTCTATGAGCCAATGCCTTTGTCCACCATTTCTCATTTTATACCAATCTTGGCTTTTTATGATGGTCCACACTGTTGTTTGGGGAGCCCTTCCAAAAAATAATATTTAAGAGGAATTCATTGACCCGTTTGTTATAGTTAATGGTGATCTCCATTGGAAGTTCAAGAAAACTCGACTGGTTGACTTGGATTTCACAGATTCTTCCTTGTTTCCAAAAATGACTATTCATGCATTTATGGATTGCAACAATTGTTGGATGTAAATTTTTAGTGGTAGTGGAAACCTGAGTACATACCACTATGGGGTTCCACCTTAATGAATCTTCACAACCTTCTAGTATTTGACACTACTAGAGAAGCCAATCATTTTTTAAAATTTATTATCATCTCGGTTCATAATGACACCTTATTGTTAGACTAGGCCTATCCCATCCATGTAGAGGAAATTCATAATATCATCAGGTTTTCCATGGAAGGTCAGGATGTTACAGATGGCTTCCAAATCTTTGGGAAGAATGGGTGGAAAAAGGGTGAAATTAGCTTATATGAACAATAAAAAACTAGGCAAGGAGGTCATGGAGTGCACATTGCATTGATCAACAATGAGCATTTCCACATGGCCTTCTATTTGATTGCTAGGAAGGTCATGAATAATTAAATTAAAAATGAGTGCACCCTTGACTCCATAGCAATAACAGAATTCAACAAAAATGGTGAACCACTAGATTGGTGTAAATCTTTTCTCATAGTGATGTTCCAGGATTGTGCAGATGTGCATGAGAAGGAAGTATATTTTAAATATGAATACTTATTAGTAGCATTCACTATGTGGAAGTGGCAGCCACAACATCTCTCGAATGTTTGATAGTCGCATCAAGAAATTCTTCGAGCCTTAGCATATTCACACTACGACCACCAATGAGACTTCTCACACTGTAGAATTTTAGTAGTGGTAAAATGACCTCATCATGACAAGACAAAGGCCATGAATCCAATTTGGCCATTCATTTTGAAGACCACCAAGTTTTTCGGAATCATATAGCACACCAACAGTGGATCCAAGTGATGAAAAACTAACTACCATTGCGCGAACATGGAAAAGGAGTGATGATTAATTTGGGACAAACAATGGAAATATTAGGAACGTTCGGGTGCATTCTAGAAGGACGTGGAATCAAGAATCCAATAAGCCTCATGGAAAATTTATAATGTATGGATTTATGTAATGGGTTGGGGTTCTGTTCTAAGTTTTTGTTCCTAGTTTTCCATTGGTTATGTTGGTGTTTTTTTGTCGTTGTGGGGTTTTTGGGTTTTGTTGTTAATGAGAATTATTGAGTAGGAACTGCAACTACACAGAGTTTGAGAGTCAAAATCGGATCCCTCTTTGTCGATTAATTTGTATAAGTATTGATAGAAAGGAATGTATTCCATGTACGATCAATTGCAATAAGATAATATATGTTGGATTATTCGAGCACCCAATTTTTTTTCAATATGTGGAGGAATGTATGGTTTATTTCATGTGTAATATTTCTTGTTATACATAATTGCCAGTTGTGTTACAGTTTAAACAATAATTTTGATGTATTCATTTACTTTAATTTTGCACAACACAGAGTGTTCAATACTTTTATTGGTCTAATCCTTTTAATGTGATGATATCTTTACCTTTAAGTATGGAATTGTACTATAATGCGCTGGACTTGATGGTGTGTCCTATTTAACTTGCTTTATGACACAAGTTTCGGTAGCGCTTAGGGTGAGACCTCCTTCCCTTATGGAAGGTTTAATATGCCAGGGAAACCAGACTACAAGGATACCTTTGATGGTAACCTCCGAGAACCTTGGTCTCCAATTTCGTACCAACAAATGGTTTCATTGTCAGGACCTGAATTATGAGCAAGTTTTCAAAGGATGCAACATCACATATTTGAGTCTGACATTGGGAACTGGTGGGAAAGAAGGTGTGATGAGTTCATATTTCAAGAATATAATTTATGATAGAAGGGGTTGAAGGATGTGAAGCTTTCAATCTTTTATTCTAAACCAACCAACGATCAATAAAAAATATTCTGGATCTGATTCCCAAAGGAGGTCTACCAGTGGCTCCATCGATTGCAAGAAGTGATATAATTTAAATTTTTCATCAAGAAAAGATTCAATTGGACTATTGAGTTGCTATTTGCTCTTCACAAGTTGGATTTCCATATTTTTCTAGATGTGGAATTTTGGGTCCAAACTACCTTGGAAGGATACATCATTGAATTTGTGGCAGAAAATCACCAATCATTCTCAAAGGAAGAAAAAATATTTTATGAGGGAGCATGAGGGATATTACTGAGAGAAATCCCTCTATGGATGACTATCATACTGGTGGAATAAAGAATGATACCAGTTCCTATGGTTGAAATGGAAAAGTAAAACCCTTTGAGCATGAGGAGGGTGTGATTCAGGTGAGGATCCATTATTTGGGATACTAAAGTTATTAAAATATGGGGGGTCATTGTGAGAAGAGTAGAAGAGAAAAGCGAGATCAGAAAAGGGTTGCAATGATTGAAAAGAGGTAGTGAGAACATATGAGAAATTTGGTGAAGAGGCTAAATCCGTTGTGCAAGGAAAAAAACCTTGAGAAGAGAAAACAAAAAGAGTTGGAGAAGTTGAAAGAGTTACAGTTACATGGACGACTGGCCTAACAATGGTTGAAGGAGAATTTTGGAGAGAAATATGAGATTTGTAAAGAGAGAAGACAAGAGGGATAAAATTTGGAAGAAATAATTAATATCAGAGTCACCACCAAGGAACAAGAATCAACCATAACCTTTGTATAGGTTATGGGAGAACCAACTCCTGTAGTGCCCAAAGATATGAAGTACACTTCATGACCTGATATGATTTGGAATCCTAATGCGAGCCCCCATGTTAAATAATCCCATCCTAAATACACAGGAACCAACCTTGGATATTCTAGTCCCTTAGCTCAATCTTCCAATCCAGTAAATTCTACAATACATTCTCCCATAATTTCTATTATTTCCACTAATTCTAGTCCAACCAGTTCGAGTGGTATTGGTAGCAGAAGTTTGGAAAGTTATTTAGTCTTATCACAACCAATATCATTAGGATTTATCTTAATGGGATCTCCAAGTCTTCCCGTGGTGCATCAACTCACCAGATCCCTCACCCGATACCCAAAATTTTTGGGTAAATGGGATGAGGATGTTGAAAAACATTGGTTCCTTTGCAAGGCCATCTAAAGATCTTGTGGAACTTTGGATGTTAATAAAATAGTTTCATTTCAGACCCCGTTAATGGTTTTGGAATTAAAATGGTATATGAAATCCATCGACTCGAGGAATACCCAAGGGAAACCATTTCCTTTACCGCAAGAAAAACAAAAAATTATAGTTGAATTTAAACTACCCCAATCTGAGAAACAAGCTCTTTATAAACTATGGGAAATCAAATAGAGATATGGGGAGTCTTCCTGGGAGTATAACCAAATATTCAAATATGTGATAGGGAAATTGGAAAACTGCATTCATGAATACCACCAGGGGGAATGGTTTATTTAGGTAATTTTACCATTAAATCAGATTCCATTAACCCAGGAGAAAATAACTACCTTGGGGGAGGCCATAGTACAGGCCATGAAAATTGAGGTGATGGAGGGATATCCTACTATCTTATGGGTAATATGACCACTCAATGACTATACTATTACACAACTTCAAGGCCACATTTCCCCCTTGAATGATAATATTCAAGAATTGACCATTATAAGATCACCCCCCCTTCAAGTCTGGCATATTGGTTGCTACAATTAGGGGCATACAAAAAACAAATTTCCCATACTAAGGGATGAAGGACCCCCCCGCAATGCATGGCGCCTCCACCAATAGGAACATTTAGAGGAGTTGCATAATTCATAGCCACAACACCATTCCATGGCCCTATGCAGTACCATGTCTTCCCAAACTATCAGGGTAATCATAATAATGACCACTGTGAAATTTTTCGAAGCAATGGGAATTCCCTCAACATTTCCCAATCCTACAAAAGTACACCCCTATCCTGAACACAATCTACTATGAGTTATGTGGTTCACTTACTCACACCATGAAATAGTGTCCCGGTTTGGATTATCTTGCAGACATACTATACTGGTCTACATTCATGGTTGATGAATCTCATTAATACTTTGGAGGAGGATGTAGAGGTGGTGAAGGTTTCAAAGGTCAACAAACTAGTGGAAGAGGGCCATCATGAAGTTATAATTGTGATGAGTAGGGACATCTCTCTAGATATTTTCCTCTTCCGATATGACCTTAGTGTGCCCACTATAGAAAAAACACCCATGCCATCAAGGATTGCCCCCATTTGAATGAGAAGTGGAAGGATCGTGCAAACAAATGAGGCACCAATTGGATAAAATTAGAGCCCTGACCTATCACTAAATAAAATGAGCTCAATATTAATATTATTACTATTTGAAGAACAAGGACTGGTGTCGATGTTTATAACTTAAATCAAATCAATATCCATAGGGTGGTACCGAAAGATGTCACATATGACCCCCTTATGCACAAATAGTTCTTTAAGGACGTTGTTGATATATTACAATGGGTTTCTAATACTACAATGTTGATACCTGCAAACGAGAGTCGTGAGCCTCACCCTAATATCATAGAAAAATGTGTGGCATAGAAGGATCATCCAGTGAGACCCCACCAGACTATTGAATTGTGGTTCCAATTACTTTATGATATTTTGGATGAAGAACAACTCACCAAGGAGTTGTAGAACATGTTCAAGGGGATTTTAGAGATTGAAATGAACCAAAAATAGTTGATTGTTTCGCATATTCCTGGAACACATACAGGTAGAATATAGGGAAGGAAGAAGAGATCCAGATGGGAATTTAGACTAAATACTCACATATCCAGATACAAAATTAGTGATGTTATTCTATATCTGGGGTCTGACATCAACATATTATCGAAGAAAACATGGGAAACCATGGGTAATCCCAAGCTCGTCTATTCACACATTTAGCTGAGGATGGCCAATCAATATTGTATCTATCATGTTGGATGGTGGTATAATGTTGAATTGGACTTATATGGAGTCACAAAAATGGTCGATTTCGACATTATAGAAATCATGGGCGAGAAGTACCCATACCCATCGCTTTTGCATATCGACTAAGATTTTCAGAATTATGTTGTTATAGATAATAAAAAGGAACTCATGACCTTTGAAGAAGATGGTATTAAAGTAACCCAACCACTATATCCCTACCAAGGTCCTTTCTATATGGATATGGTAGAGGGGAATATGGAAGAGGATACCCTATGTCATCTCTACACTCTCACTGAAGGAAAGCGTGTATATTAAATTAAGCCAACTACAAATGACTCAATAAGTTGGAAAAGTATTTATTATACAAGGGAGGATTCAAAGGTAGATTTTGAGAACTGGAAATGGGGAATATATAATAAATTCTCATGATGTTGCATGACTATTAGAGAATCAAGGTGGATTGGGTCATAGGTTAGAGACTACATTGTCTATGATGGCACTTAATATTTATGTAAGTTTTTTTTTAGTTAGAGAATAAAGTCACGGTAGAGAAAAAAATTCCTTTACTTTATGTTGCATTAAGATCCTCTTTAGGGTTATGGTGGGCCACCCACAGGGGTAATTTATCTTCCTTGGATGAAGCAAAGAATTCCATCTAGAATCACTTTATTCCCACTTCGCTACTTACTTCATTGAATCTAGAACAATAAGTTTTGGAATTATGAGATGGGATTTCAGTTTCAAGGGAGCATGTTGCACACAATATTCTTGTACAATAAGTTGCACAAACGAGAGAAAGAAACTTGGACCATCCTATATACTTTTATAGTCGCAAACTTTCCCAATATGAACGCAACTACACCACAACCAAAAGGGAAGGTTTGGCTATGGTGTATGATTTACAAAAGTTTACGAAATATTTACTTGGAAGTCATTTTAAGTTATTTGTTGACCATTCTGTTTTGAAGTATTTTGTGAACAAACCCATTATATAAGGTCACATTTGCACATGGTTGCTATTGTTTTAGGAGTTCTCTTTTGAGGTCATTATTAATCCTAGAAAATTAAATTTTAGGCCATATCACTTGTCTCACCTAGAGTCTGGAGAAATTGGTGGACCTATAGATGACCAACTCCCAGATGAAAATATGTTTCATATTGAGGAAATTCCTTATTATCTATCGCATATTCTTGACTATTGGTACTATCCCAGAAGAATCTTTTGTAACACAAAATAGGAACCTAGTGGTTTGCGCAGTATATTATCAATTGATTGTGGGTCAACTCTACAAATTGGGATTGGATAATCTCTTGTGGTGTTGTGTTCTCAACCATGAAAGAACATATATTCTATGGGAATTTCATAGTGGATTTGTGGGAGGAAACGATAGTGGAAAGGAAACTGCTAGAAATATCTTATATGAAGGACTATGGTGTCCTACAGTGTTTAAAGATGCTAAGAAATATTCTTAGGCCTGCGATGTATGCCAGAGAGTGGTAAAACCATCACACTACGATGAGTTTCCTCTACACCCTATTCATTCACTACAATATTTTGAAAAATGCGACATTGATTTCATTGGTACAATAAATTCTCTAGCTAAGCAAGAAAATTCCATTTGCATAATTACCACAACTGACTACCACACTTGCTAAGATGAAGCATAGGTTATTTGAGATTTTTCTACAACGACCATAACACAGTTTCATTTTGAGAATGTTATTACGAGGTTTGGTTTTCCTCATAGCTTGATTAGGGACCAAGGATCCCACTTTCTCAGTGAAACTATAGCAACCCTTACTAGATAAGTTTTTATTCAGCATCATAAGAGCAGTCCCTACCATTCATAGACTAATGGAACAGTGGAAGAATTTAATAAAATATTGGATATGGGTCTCACTAATGTTTGTTGCACAAATAAGGATGATTGGGATGAGTGGGTTCCAACTGTGTTATGGGTTTATAAGACTACCACAAAATGCTTGAATAGTTATACCCTATTTCAACTGGTATATGGCCGAGAAGAAGTTGTGCTAGTTGAGTTTCTCACCCCAAGTCTATTCATTGCACAAGATATGAAGATGACCGAGGATGAATTCATTTCTTTGTGCATGGAAGAACTGTTGGAACTCGAGGAAGATAGGTTCTTATCATATTTTCATCAAAATGTGGAGAAATCCCAACAAGAACCCTGTCATGATCAACATATAAATCATAAATCAATTGTGAAAGGTGACTTTGTGCTCTTATATGACAACAAGTATTAGAAACATCTGGGAAAGCTCCAAATGCACTGGCTTGGTCATTTTATAGTTGTGAAAATTCATGAATCTAGAGCTATCATATTGGTGCAACTCAATGGAATTCTTTGACCTGGACGGGTGAATGACACAAGTCTAAAGCCCTACCTGTATGCTACTTAATTATAGTTTCATTATGCTCCTGGTTCTAGGAGTGTGTTATAAGTAGAATCTCCTTTTTTTTTATCTATTGTATTTTCTATCAAAATATGGTGACATATTTTTTATTTACGTGACTTAGTGCTTCATTTTGTTTTCCAAGACATCCATCCTGGAAATTCAGTTTGTTTTCGAGGAGGTCGTAGTCACATAATCTCATACTTAATGTTGTTGAAATTTCAATTTTATTCCCTTGTGTCATTATGTGTGTCATTAAAATCCATTAGTACCTTTTTACTTGTCATTACATCTCTTATTGTCATAGTAACTTAAATATTAAAAAATTTCCATCCTTTTTTTGGTTCACCATTCACCTTCCCATAAATTTATTGAGTTGATTTACTACCTGGTTACAAAATTTTTGCTTATGTGTGTACTCGCCCAAATCACATCATAGGATTTTTCCCATTCGAGGGAATGAGTCGACGTTAATTCCCACTCTTTTAACCTTGTAATATTCAATGCATGGTTGTCGTTTCACCCATTGAATTTTTCTTATAAGCACATCTTTGGCTGAAAAATCAATGTTATTGTTGTTTCATCGCGCTAACTGTATAATCGGTTCTGGAACCTAGTGAGCTATCTGTCAATTTATGTTTATGACACCATCCTCCTATTCAATTTTTCTACCTATGAAATTATGTTAGCATGGTTCATACCTTTGGTCGAGGATCTATCCCAAAATCTCCTGCTCCACATAATGTTTTTTTTACCACTAAATTCATCAACCCCTTGGTTGAAGTTTTATATGATATCCATGGTAAGGTGGAACACACATGAATAGTGGACACAAACTTCAATGATTATTCCCATTAGTTGTCCATGGAAATTCATACATTCTAAGACTACACAACCTTACTAGATGTTTCATTCTAGTGGCAATGTAAGTAGTCATTCATTCCCCTATGCAACAACACATTGATGAATTTGCAGGACTTATCGGTGTTTGAAACCATTGGTAAAGTCACAAAATGCACTAAATTCCTAATCATACAAGTCCACAATGACACCTTGTGTCTAGACAAAGTATACCCTATACACATTGAAGACATCCACTAGATGACAGACTTATCCATGATAGGTCAAAATGTATCATATGGATTCTAGGGGCCTGGGAAGCATAGAAAAAAAAAGGGTATGCTTAGCCTATATGAACTATATGGAACTCTTTGAGGAGGTTGTGGCACTCTGATAGAGCCCATTAATGATTCACATATTCATTGTTCCTGCTACCTGGTCACTTGAAAGATAATGAAAAAATTCACGTGGAATGAGTGTATGCTTGATTCCATAGCGATGGTCGAATTCACCAAGAATGACACAGTGATGAAATAGTTTCATTATTGGCTCCAAGAGATGTTGCAGGATTTTGTAGACGTCCATGAGTATACCACTTGTTTCATTTACAATTATCTACTTGTTTCTTTTGCAATGTGGAAATGGTTGTCTCCCTATGGATGAAGACTTGCTTATGGTTAAGATGCATGCATTGCCAAGTTATTTGATTCTTGGCATGCTCAGAATTTGGTTAGTTATGCTGCCAAGCACAATGTTTTATTTTCATAGTGGAATAGTGAAATGGTCATCACAACTTAATGACTTAGGATTCCTCAAGCGATCGTCAACAAACATAATCACCACATATGATTTAGTATCAATCACAACCACACTTTTGTGTAGCCATTTGTTGTTGCACCATCGTTGTTTCATACAATTCCTATTTCATTATATCTAGATGCAATGGTGTTTGAAAATGAGGTTAGAGGGTGGCCAGGGGTTCTAAGGGAAGAGATGATGACAGGTGTTTCCTACACCCTGCTGGCCATTTCAAAATGGTATTCCCCAATAGAAACATTAGGTTCAAGACCTAGTGTAAGAAAGAGAACCCATACGACAACCACCTCAGAGAAAGAGGCTGAGGAAGAATAAGGTGATGCATCACCAAGAAGAACAATTCATATACCCTTTCCATCCATTCTTGATGACACCCGAATATCAAGTAATTAGTTCTGAGAGGTACTAACTTCTTTCTACGAAAGAAGTTCGTACCAAGTACCCCTCCCAACCCACTGTTGGATCTCTCATTACTGAGGTCATCCCACTTTCCTCCATTCCACAGCAAGTTCACACCACTTCACCCTATATGCACACTACAACTCCCACCTCCTTTACTTTACCATCCACAACCATCATCATCCATATTATTGAAAACCCTCCAATCCAACCCCAATCTACTACTATCATTGAAGAAGTCGCCAAACCATAGAATGGTGGGATCATCAACAGTTTGACCATGCCTCTATCCTCCCTAGTCCATACCTAGGTTGATATTGTCTTTCATGATTCTTATTCCATTCCCTCCACCACTATAGGTACCTTTGATCCATCCCCACCCACTCCTCTTCATATCCCAAAGGTTCATGTCACCTTGGACACAACCCTAGAAATGACCTTCCCTTTATAGCCAGATACATGAATTAAGCCACGAGGTCCAATGGATGAGGACCTTATGAATGGCTAGGATAAACCAGAGCATGAGTTGATATCTTCCCAGGATGACACATAGTTGGAGCACTAAATTACCTCCATCAAAGAGTAAGTGGCACCAATGTTGCAGGACTCACAATAGAGTAACACCATCCTAGAGATATGTTTGGAACAAACAATGGTTCTTTCCATTCTTCCACTAGAAGTACAGGACCAAGTCGTGTACAAATTTAGAGCCTACTTTCCTACCCTAAAGGGTGTTGGTTCCAAGATCTTCTCAAAGCACTCTATTTCAAGTGGCCAGTCACTTGCTTCATGGACACCGTTCAATATTTCTTCTACAAGTGGAGAATTATCCCATTTCCTACACCTCATATTTTGAAGCTAATAAAGGATATCACTAATTTTCTAGAGTAGAGAATCGCCACAGTTGAGCACAATAATCAAGATCTCACATAGCATGAAAACAAATTGCAAGAGATTGTTCAGAAAAATTCTACAACTGTGGACCTTGAGAAGATCTTGCATGTACAAGATGAGTCTACTATAAAGGTTATTTATGAAAATATTATACAAGTATGGCCTACTCTTTGATAGATGGCACCTGATATCCTAGAGGACATTGGCCCAGTCGTGCCAGTGGATAGGGTTGTACTTGTTGTAGATGCATGGATATAACTAGATGGAAAAATTGAATATCTATGTTGGCCCTTGACCAAGTTTTGATGTTACTTGGTCATATTTGACCATTTTTGGGACTTCGACAGCCTGTCGAAGATGGAGTGCCAAATGAAGCAGAGATCATGGGATCTTAGCCCATTTTTGGGTCCATTTTGGGTTTTGGGACAATGTAATGGGAAACGGATGTCAACCCATGGGTTTACCCACATTTAGGCCCACGTTTGTAATGTATAAATAAACATTTAGGCATCTAGTAGAGGAGGATTGTATCTATGTGATGTAAGCTAAGTTCTAATAGTCTATTTAAGTGCTTTATGCATGAATGTAGAAGGTTTATAGAGATAAGTGAAAGTTATTGTAGAATTTATAGGAGGCTTTGTGTTGTAAGTGCAAGGAAGAAGGATCTAACGAGCTACGCAGATCTTCTATCCTATGTGAGGAAGGTTTTTAAGTGGCTTTGTGCCTATAACTGATTAGAGATGCTAATAAAGAATAAGAGTTGGTGGACATAGCCCTAGGGTGGGGGTGAACCACGTAAATCTGTGTGTTATGCTTTGTTATTTGACTTGATGTGTTTATCTCTACTTTGGCTAAGTGCTTTGATATATTTAGATAGGTATAATTATGATTTGTGCTTCATTAGATGTGTATGAATAGTAGATTTGATATGTATGAAGATGCTTAGTTCTAATCTACTGGATCTGATCTATTTTGTTATTTCTAAGTGCTAAAATACCTTAGATCTAGGTAAACATTGTGATGCTCTGTGTTATCTGTGAAGTATAATAAGGGTTGAATATTGATGAGTAATCAATGCTAAGTGTTCTGTAAGCGATATAATCATAAATCTGTGTCCTAGCTAAGGTTGCAGACACCAGAGTCTTGCAACCACCCCTGCCTTTACCTTGGGTGAGACTTCATTTGCTTCGCAGGTGTTTCCGAAAGGGCTGATAATTAAGGTTTTTTTGGTGCATTGTTGTAGCATTGAACCCCAGGTCTTCCCCTATGCCAAAAAATGGTTCTGTTACCGGGACCTGAAACTATGATTGTTGGGAACTGAGAAGAAGAAGCTTTGTACCAAGATTCATCCTGAAATTATGGAATCTTTGTGCGTGGATCTGGGCCTTAGTGCACAGTATTCCACTTGATCTGAAAATATTTAATAAAGAAGGCCAGATATGAAGAAAAGAAGCAAGATATGAACGCTTTGTGCTCTAAGAAAAACAAAAATGGAAGTTTATGAAGAAACGAAGGTCAAATATGCAAAAAAGAGGTCATATCTACAGAAAAGAGGTAAGATCTGTAAGCTCGGTGCTCTAATAAAGGTAAGAATAGTTAAAATTTTTTAGATCTGGAAGCTTTGTGCTCTGCAAAAGTAAAATAAGTGAAATTGTTTGTTTCTAAAGTATGTATCTAGGTATGTTTGATAAATTTTGTTCTAGCTTGAAAACTAGGGCTCTGATAGATGAAAGAAAGATTGATATGAATAGATCTGATAAGAATAGTGATAGATATGTTATACCTATGCATAGAAAGAATTTTTGGACTAACAAATGGATGCAGGATCCTAGAAAGAATTTTTTGCAGGCTAACTACCATGATCCTAGTGCACAGTACGGAAAAGGATGTGGATCATTTAAAAGAAAGAGAGAATTAACCCTATGTTACAGTTGCAGAAAACTAGGCCATCTAGCTAAGGAATGCCCTGGCGAAAGACCTAGTTGTCTCTATTTCAAAGCTTTGGACCATGAAGTATTGGATTGCCCTAGAATGATTGCTAAGATTGAAAGAATGAATATGAATGAAGAAAAACCTAAGGCAGATCTAGAAATAGTCGAACCCCAAAAATAATCCAAGAAGGTATTACTATAGATGAAAGACACCTTGAAGTACCACTAACATTTTAGGTTATCAGAGATCTTGAAAGAAAAAGAATGCATCGAGGTAAGAATAGGGGACTTCAACATTGACTGTGTTCTTTATAAAGAAACACCAGTGAAAATTATGCCAGAGAGAACTTGGGAAGCTATAGGAAGGCCTACTATGATCCCTTCATTAAGAGGAATAGGGCTATTCAGAGGAAAACTAGTGAACCTATGTGGAAGGCTCATTCATATATCTATGAATGCTAATGGAACTTCGACAAAGGAAGATTTTGATATTATCAAGTTTATTGAGGAAAACGCCCCATTTACTATGTTACTTGGAAAACCTTGGATTGAGAGAGATCAAGCCAGAAATAAGGAAGAAGAAAATGTTCTAGAACAACAGAGACAAGAGTTAACAAATTTCATAACCAGAAGGATCGCGCAGTTGATTGAAGAACAAGAGAACAAATCAAAGTTATCTGACACTAGAAGCCCAGATGTCAAAGCTGCAAGAGAATTATAGGACCCATAGAAGATTGAAGTATTTGTCTCGAATATAGAAGAAGTATTACCCCTGATTCTTAGGAGAGAATCTCAACTGTGTGAAGTGACTATGTCCAAGGAAAATAAGAATCGGGATGGGAAGAGAATCACCGAGATGAATATCATTGGAAAGAAGGCTAGGAATCTTAGTAAAAAGAGAGCTAAGATCGACAGGCTACAAAATATTCCAGAGGGAACCTCGTAGAACAGAAAACTTGCAAAAATTGAACTTCACCGAGATATCAGACTAGCGACATAGGCCACTTCACCTAGGTGAAGCAATATAGTTGTTGGAAGCTGATTTAACCATTCGACTGCCACCCAGAATGGGTTGAAAAGCATTTATGGTTTTCCACTAGACCGTCAGACCGCGCCATAAGGAACATAACATGAGTTAATGATTCCTCATACCTAGTGTAAGAAGACCGTTGCTAAGTTTCTTACTTAGTCTGTCACGCCACGCACCGAGAATACTTTTTTCTAACTAAGAATTTGAGCCCACAGCCTGATATTATCTTGTACTATGATCATCACCTTGTGCCTGTACCCTCCATTCCAGTCTCTCAATTCAGTTCACACCCGATCTAACTGACCCTGAGCTTGTATTTCGGATGAGCTCAGAGTCATAGAGAAAGTAGTTGAAGAAGTTTTGATTGACTTAATGACTGAGTGAGTCATGTCGGAAATAAGGATGTCTGCAGGTGTGCAAGAATAATCAACATGAGGAGTCCAAGCTTCTCCCTCAACTGCTCACGGAGCAGGAACTTCCAGAACCATGGTAGAAGCAAGAACAAAGCACAAATACGACATTGCGAACTCCAAGCTTATTCTGCACATTCTACCGGCTTACCTACCACCTCTCAGTGACGCCAACAACTGTGACAGTGTCCCTCGAGACTTCGAGTATACTTTGATCACCACGTACCTTCCAAAAGGGGTGCATGTAGTTCATGCCAACCAATATAAGCTCGAAGCATTCAAGTTTAGTGACTTCAACCTTGGTGACTGAAAGGCTTACAACATGCTCACCCCGCACAAGTATCTAACTAGGACTAAAGGAAAGAATTCCAAGATCATTCTATAGTCATGGACCCAAAACCTCGCACAGTCCACACTACTCAACGTGATGAATATTTCTTACTTCGAACGACTTCAGGCGGTGAATGCATGTGTAAAATTAATGTTGTCGGGCTATCATGACAGATACCTATGCATGAACTGACACATCAGTGTGGATCCGACCTTGATCAATAAGATCACAGGGCTTAGTATGAAAAGCCTTGACCCATAGGAGTTCTACCCTGGAAATACCTTAGACCGAGCATTAGCACAGAGAATTAAAGAAACTTATGGAATTTTCGAGAAGGGAATGCGAGGCTACAAGGTAGACTCTATCTAGAGTGGCCCAGTGTGCCTTTCCTGTTAGCTAATTGTGAGCAAGCTAGTTCGCAAGAATATACCAATCCAAGTGACTGGATTCATAGTTGACCTCGCAGGGAAGTACGCAGAGGGACTACAGATGAACTGGGTCCAGTACCTTGTCAATCAAATAGAGCTTGATTAAAGAGAAGAGCAAGACCAAGGGTATGAGTTCAACTTTAGTTGGCTTCTCATACTGATTGCTTTGATTGCTTGGGAGCTACCAGAAGGCACCACTTTCCTGGATATCGAACCCTTCGAACCACTGACCGCAAAGTTTTATATATTGTGGTACTCCAGCGACATGAACAAGCAGTGGCAGTCCAATTTCGTCTTCCATGCCTATTGTGACCAGTTGAATATCGCAATCTAGTCTACATCACACATCACCCTGAACACACTTTACAGGTTTATACCCTTAATGAAATTCAGCATGGACAACCACTTCAAATATATTACAACACGCGCTGATGAGCATAAACAACAACTCCAGTCATACTACAAGTTGAGAGAAGATGACTTCGAGGATATTACCAAGGAATGGTCAATGGACCTCCTTGTTCCAGTGGACCCTGCAGAGATGTCGTATGTGGATAGCCCTAAAACTATGCCGGACACACCAGGACCTATTATCTCCTTAAATAACACAGTCAGTTTGGTTAATTTAGGTGATAGGAAGTCATCGAAAAATGCAGTTCTAAATTTTTCAAGGTTCATTTTTTAGAACCTTATTTTTGTAATAAATCTTTCAAAAATTCATATTTGATTTTTATTTTAAAATTTTCAAAACACATATTTTGGTGGCTAAATGCCTCTCCACAAGCGCTTTTAAGCCACCGAAATCCCTAGATTTCGACAGCATAAAACCAAAATTTGGGGGCTATTTAGCCACCAAAAGAGAATGATCTTGGAAACATTCAAAACGTCCTTTCATGTGTTGGAACCATCAGGTTGATGTGTTATGATGGCAATTAATCGTCGAAATGACATAAGGAAAGTTGTTTGAAGACTTGGATTTCATCCTAGCGTGATACATCAAATCTTTTTAAACTTTTGTTTCATTAAAGCACGTGGTTGTGTAGATTCCCATCATTCAAGTTAACCAATCATGATCACTTAAAATCTTTCACGTTCCTTGTAATCAAGGTCTTTTTTAGTGCATATATCACATTTTTCGTTTCTATCGCAGCTAAGCCAAAGCTCTCTAATTTTGCACTGTGCGTTCTCCTCCAAGCCCAAATTTCCAATTGCAGGTGTACAGGATCATTCCAGCAGATGAATAAAGGAGGACCATCGCTAAGGAAGGAACTTGATGACATTTGTTACCTGGAATCACAACCAGATGTGTGTCAACTCTTCAAGGATGTAGGTTGCTACAAATTTTGTGAAAAATTACAGAGCTCTCACCAGTAGGTGGCAGAAGCTTTTTCTCTAACTTTTGATGGAAGAAAAGAAATCATTGGCCAAGATGAATTCCAAGTGGATGAAGGCCTAATAGTTGAAGTGACAGAGCTTCCAACGACTGGAGAAAACTAGTTCAAAACCACTGTCACAAAGGATGTTAAATTTAGGTCATACCTGAAACCAGAACACAAATGTTTGATATGGAAGAAATAAATTCCTATGTCTTTTCTTGAAGAGAAATGACAACATTTATTGAAGGCCATCCTGGTTTATATAACTTGTGAAGGTAGATACAATAGGGTGATGATCTATCATTTTAAACTCATGAACCATTTCACTGGTAGGAGCCCACTCAATATGCCTTATTACCTCCACAGAAGCTTAACTAAGATGGTTCATCAGGTCAAACCTAAGACAAGAAAGGTTGAAAAAAGGTTATCCAATCATGGTTTGATTAAAATCTTGGTTTGTGAGCTATTGCAGAGAAGGAGAAAGGAATGGAATTACTTCTTATTCTGGAACGATTTTCAGAATGATGTACAG
This sequence comes from Picea engelmannii, assembly GCA_009831015.1. Taxonomy (NCBI): domain Eukaryota; kingdom Viridiplantae; phylum Streptophyta; class Pinopsida; order Pinales; family Pinaceae; genus Picea; species Picea engelmannii. The sequence goes on from ML780843.1 coordinate 352,878, forward strand.
CTAGAGGATAAGAAGACTCCTTCTTCAAAAAAGTCTTCTACTCCCAGAAGTGGAAAGAGGAAGAGGAGAGCCATCTCTCCAGTTCCAGTTGATCAACTCTCTCCATCTTCTAGGCCTAAAAAAATTAAGAATAAAATACATTTTAGCAAAGAGGCAGAGAAGGCAGAAGAGCCTCTAGTGGACAAGAAGATCCTAAATCTCCCTTATACAAATTTTGAGGATGAAGAGCACCAGGTTGAAGCAAAGCAAGGCAAAATCCTAGCAGAAGATCTAGTTACAACAGGGTATGAAGATCCAGTAATAGCAGGGTACGAAGATCCAGTTAGAGCAGTGTATGAAGATACAGTTATAGCGAGGAATGTAGATCCATTCACAACAAGGTATGAATATCTTACATCACCTAAACCCGAGGAGGAACATGAACTAAAAATTGCAAAGGCCTCATCTAGCAGCAAAAGAAAGAAGAGAAAATCAAAGAAGATCAAGAAACTTAAAGAGAAAATAAAACAACAAGAAATGCTAGAAAGGTTGATTAGAACCGGGTATGAAATTCTATCAAATAATTTTGCAGAAACCAGTGTATCCCTAGAAAGTTTGGCACATTAAAGTGTAAAGGAAAAGAAAACAAAGAAGAATATTGTAAAAGACTACAACAGTCTCTAGAGAGTGTCTATGCATTTGAAGAAAAAGGTCAGGTCATTAAGGTTTCAAGCTATGTCTTCAAGACCTCAACCTCAACCACTTGTTAATCTTGAAACCCTAGCAGATGTAGCTATTCACTTCAATGATCGAGAGGTAGCCAAAAATCCTACAACCATTCTCGAACTTGATCAAGATGCAAAAGTTTCAGAAGATCAGCCTTAAGGTGTTCCAAAGCTAAGACAAAAGGTATTTTTCATTTTTGTTTAAAACAAAAATTTTGGTGGCTTAGGCGAACATTTAAACTATTCATTAGCCACCGAAAGTAGAACTTTCGGTAGCTAATTGGCCCAGATTTTGTCTATTTTAGCCACGAAACACACTAACAGGGCAGAGAGGTATTGCTTTTGCATAGATCCAAGTTTTTCTTATCCAAATGCCTCAGGAATGGTTCCAAGCAATAGATGATAATTAAGGTCATCATTATTAATATTTTGTTTTGATTTTGGAGATGCCTAGCAAGGTGTGAAGGTTAATTTGGTCACCTATTTTATGGGAAAAAAATGGTCTTGTTCCCAGTAGGTGGAAAGTTCGATTTGTCCCATATCTTATGAAGAACCATTAGCCTTGGAAGGCTTACTACACATGCCGAATATTTTAGAAATACATGAAGATCACTTAAAATAAGGAGTTGACCTCTTTTATAGGATCTCTGCCTATTTTCTTGTGTCAATTACTGATTTTCTATTTTTGGTAAATTTGATCCAGTATTCTAGGATCGGAATATCTGATGTAAAGGCTATAAAGCCACAAAATTTTGATGAACCAAGGGTTCGACTAGGAAGACTATACTATACCTCACTTTGTAAACAAACCATCTTTTAATATATATTTGGTTACATGCTTCTTTCATTGCTATTTCAGACCTTCCTATTCATTCATTTTCTATGTTTGTAGTTGAATTTCATTTCTTAATCTATGTTTATATAATATCTTGGTGACTATCATCTTTCCTTATAGATTTATAAATAGAGAATCATAAGCATTCACTACTATTTTTATTAGCCCATCATATATACTTCCATATATACATGTTCTGGTTAATATTGTTAGCTTCCCATCCAATTTGATATGACTACCCATCTGATAATATCTTTTGAAAGCCTTGAATACCTAAAATATACCCAGACTGTCTTGAGTGAAGGATTAAGTGAGTGATTCATTCAGTTTGATCTGACATATTACACAACATTAAAGCAATTTATAAAGTTACCAGCCATCTTTGAGATACAACCTAGAAGAGTTTTTTGGAGTGATAATAAATTGGCGTCGTTGCTGGGGAAGAGATTGAAGCTCATCTTTCCTGGGAGATGACACAGAGTTGATCCTTGATGATAGACAAGGATTATACATTACATTGGTTTTAATCATCTATATGGCAACTCTACACGTTCATCCTAGCTCCAAAGAAAATCAATACTAGGGAAAATCCACAAGAATTACCTGTCATACCAGTGCCCAACCCAGAACTGATTCTCAGAAGAGGAAGATCATTTCAAGGTCATAATTCAAAACCAGGTATTAAAAGTAACCTTTTTTCTCTTTCTAAGGAATCAAAAGATGAAAAAACGGATTCTTCTTCCTCTAATATTATCAGTGAAAAATCAACTGTAACAACTGCAGAAGGATCATTTGTTGAAAATATTTTTGTAGAGCAACAAATTGTTTTTTATCAAGAGGAAAATGTCATTGCAGAAGAAGTGACAGGCTCTAATTTGGTTGAAGATGCATCTAAGTCTTTAGAAATAAATCATAGTTCCTCATCCCTTGAGTCCTTTCACTCATAGCAGGAAGAAGACCATATAAATATTCACACTAACCTTCTTGCTATAGAACATATTCTGCAAGAACTGTCTGCTAAAGGTGAAGAAAAATTGGCTAAACAACTTACAATTTTTTATATAGCTTCATATCAAACTTCTTTCTCGTTAGAGAGTTCACCCCCTTTTCAATTAAACCCCCCTAGTGTTGAAGAATCCGAGAAAATCCTATCACCTCTCTCACCAATAGTCATTATGGTTGAACCTCCTCCAATGACCAAAATGCAACGAATTCTAGTTGCTAGATATGCACCTCTTGTGTTTCCAAATCAACCTGCAGCTATGCCCACTGGTGACTACCAAAAGTATATGCCAAAATTTACTGGAGAAGGAGATGTAACTGCAGAGGAACATATAGAAGCCTTCCATAGCTATGCTGAGAACCTAAACATAGAATATGTTGATGTTTGGACAAGAGTCTTTGTTCAGAGCTTGTACGGTCATGCTAGGAAGTGGTTCAAGAAACTTCCTGCTGGTTCTGTAGATGGAATAGAAGAATTGGATGATGTATTTTTAAAACACTGGGGATATAGGAGAGATTTCTTGTACTATATTATAGAATTTGGAAACCTTAAGAAATAAAATGGTGAATCTCTGTCTATTTTAACCAAAATATTCAATAGAATGTATAGTAAAATACTTGCAGAAACAAAACCTATAGATACTTATGCCCAAATCACTTATGCCAACTCATTTGATTCTGAATTTTATTTGATACTAAGAGAGAGGAGTTCTGCTACACTTTCCTTGATGCAAGATGTTGCCCTTGAAGTTGAGTCAAATATCTTAGCTGCTCATAAGTTAAAGGAAAATGTTGATAGAAAAAGGCAGAAGGAAGAAGCCTCTTCCTCATCATTTCAAAATCCCAAGATAGACAAATTGGCTAAGATGATAGAGTCATTAACCTCATAAATGTCCAAGTTAAAAATTGAAAATAAGCAGCCTGCCAAGGGAAAAGGATCCTATGAATACCATCACAAAAATCCAAATCATAATCCTAATACTTTCAGGAGGAATAACCAACAAGCACAGATTTTGAGAAGAGAGAGAAATCCCATAGAATATCAGAAGGTAAGAGCCCCTCTCCAAAATACTGTGATGGATGAAGATGAATATGGTTTTCATCAAGAAGAAGAAGATAATATTCATTGTGTTGGAGATGATGCAGGGAAATCTTATTTGACACAACACGATTATGAAGAGGCATTAATGAATGAATAGATATATGAAAGTTTTGCTGAGAATGGTGTTTTTCAAACTGATAATGGGAACAAATATAATCTAAGATCTAAGTGTAATACTACTAAGAAGACTACACTAGCTCCTTCTTCCAAGAAAAAATCAGCCCCTGCCAAGCAACAAACTCAAAAGGATTAGGTTCTTGATGACCAACCAATTTCTTTGAAAACCCCTTCAAAGTAAAATGCACCAGCTCCTCCTCCCAAGAAGACTATTGCCCCCACTAAACAACAAATTCAAAAAGAACAGATTTCTCATGACCAATAGATTTCTTTAAAAGCCCCTTCAACTGAGGTAAAACTTTATAATAAAACTTGTTCTTTCAATTTTGAAGCTGAAATACAGAAGATCAAAATCCCCATCCCCGTGGTTGAGTTAATGAAGAATGAATCGTTTAAGAAAGATATCGTCAATACTATTGATCCCAAATACATATCTCCCTCTGTTGATATTCTTAATATATATGATGACAATCCCACCATTGTCTTAGTTCAAATGATAGAGGATAGAGATGAAAGTTGTGCACCTTTTTATATCTCTCTGAACATTCATGACAAAACATTGCATAATTGCTTACTAGAATCTGGAGCTTCTCACAATCTAATGCCAAAGACAATTATGGATGATCTTGGATTAGACATTACTAAAACTTACCATGATATTTTCTCATTTGACTCTAGAAAATTTAAATGTCTCGGTATGATCAAAGATTTGGGAGTGACTTTAACTCAAGCACCTATAAAAACTATGCTCATGGATATAGTTGTAGCAGAAATTCCACCCAAATTCAGATGTTTGTTATCAAGATCATGGATGAAAAGGTTAGGAGGAACTCTTCAAATGGACCTCTCATATGCTACTATCCCTATTTTTGGAGGAGGAAACAAGAGACTATACAGAGAGTCATAACTTGCCTACATTATCAGTGACGAACAAAATCCAGCCAACCATCCTATTTACTCAGTTAACACAGGTATCGGAGCTTTCATATTATAGTTTGATGATTCACTACCAGATTCATTGTTGCTTAAACAACCTAGTGTTTAGCCCATAGAGGTAGGAGAAGATGATACACAGAGTATGTTTTTTGATGGGGCATGTACTAAAGAGACTGTTGGAGCAGGGGCTGTATTGATTTCACCATCTAAATAAACTACAACTTTGTCTTTTAAGCTTGATTTCCAAGTCACAAATAACATTGCGGAGTACGAGGATTTGCTCTTAGGTTTGAATGTTGCAAAAGAAATGAAGATCAAGAACTTGTAAGTTTATGGAGATGCTGATTTAATCATTCAACAGGTAAATAAGTCTTTCCAAGCCAAGCATGTGAGGTTGAAAGCTTATAGATATGAGGTTCTAAATGTGATTTTTGTGTTCAATGAATTCAATATCTCATATATTCCTAGGACCATGAATCAATTGGCTGATTCATTGGCTATTTTAGCTAGTACTTTCATACCTCCTTTGCCCCCAAAGTTGAATTATGAAATTCAGGTAAAGTATAGGCCTTTTTTACCTGATAATGTTAGATTATGGAAAGTATTTGAAGATGATGCAAAGCTAAGAAGATTTCTAGGAGTGATCAATGAGTTTTCAGATTTACAAATTGATCAAGACAATGAGCATGATGAAGAAGCTCAAAGGCCTAAATTCAGAAATAAAATTGGATCCCATGAAATTGTGTAGCTCTCTACCAACCGTATCCCCAAAGGTTTGGTTCCTTTAGAGATACTTTATGATCATAATGATGTTTCCATTAAAATAGAAAAGAAAGAGGAAGATTCTGATGTGTTTCAGTTTAATGTAGCAAATGAAAAAAGCCCTAAGTATGTTAATCTATCTTCTCATTTGACTGATAAACATAAATCTGAATATGGTGAGTTGTTAAAGGAATTTTCTGATATATTTGCATGGAAGTATAGTGATTTGAAGACATACAATACAAAGATTATTCAACATAAAATTCCTTTGAACAAAGACACAAAACCTTCCAGACATAAACTCAGATCATTCAATCTAATATTGTTGCCTATTATGGAGAAGGAAATCAAAAAAATGTTGGATGCCAAGATCATCATCCTTCTTAGATACTCTGAATGGATTTCCAACCTTGTTCCTGTTAGAAAGAAAAATGGTGAGATTAGACTCTGTGTAGACTTTAGAAATCTAAAAAAATTCTCTAAAAAGGATAATTACCCATTGCCTAAGATGGAATGTATTCTGCAGAAAGTTTATGGAGCTAGTGTCATGTCATTCATTGATGGTTTCTCAGGGTATAACCAAATTGAAGTCCATCTATATGATAGGGGAAAAACAACATTTAATACACCATGGGGTACATTTATGTATGAAAAAATTCCATTTGGACTGATGAATGCAGGAGAAACATTCCAGAGGGCAATGTATATTGCATTCATGGGGGGAAAAGACAGATTTGTCTTGATTTATCTTGATGATATCACAGTTTTTTCATACAGCCATGAAGATCACTTGCAACATCTAAGAAAGAATTTCTTGAAATGTAGGAAATATGATATTTCTTTAAATCCCAAGAAATCCCATTTTGCACTCAGAGAAGGCAAGTTGCTTGGGCATATTGTTTCTATAGATGGAGTGAAGATTGATCTAGCAAGAGTAGAGGCAATTCAAAAATTGTCTCTCCCAAGATCTAAGAAAGATATCCAATATTTCCTTGGAACCATAAATTTCATGAGGAGGTTTATTGCAAATTTTGTTGAGCTTACCAAATATATCACATGCATGTTGAGAAAACGTTTTGAAGTAAAGTGGGCAGAAGAAGCCAGACATTCTTTTGAATCTATCAAAAAATCTATTATGATAGCCCCTGTCTTAAGTAGCCCAAATTTTGATAAAGATTTTTATATTTTCTCATTTTCCTCTAATGATACAATTGTAGCAGTGTTGTTACAGAAGAATGAATATGGGCACGAGCAACCAATAGAATTTTACAACAAAGTTTTGAGGGATGCTAAAATTAAGTATGGCCCAATTGAAAAGCAGGCCTATGCACTAATTAAATCACTCAAAGCATTGAGGATCTATATACTACAGGCCAAGGTAATAGCATATGTATCCTCAAGTTCCATGAAAGATGTCCTTGTTCATCCTGGCATTGATGGTAAGAGGAGAAAGTGGATAGCTAAAATGATTGAATTTGATATAGATATCAAGCCAATAAAACTTATCAAAGGCCAAGGGCTTGCCAAAATTCTTGCACAAGACAATTGTAGAATGTTAGAGATAAATTTTGTGGGGGTAAATGAAGAAAGTGATCAACATCAAATTTCAGCAGAGAAACTCAACTATGATTTGTAGGTTTTCTCTCACTTGGAATATTGTGAATGGTACAATCATATAATTTATTTTTTGTAGAATTTGACAGCTCCACCAGACATAAGCAAGACACAAATGAGAGATTTGAATCTTAAGGCCATCAAATTATGCATCAGTGACAAGATGTTGTTCTGGAAAGATCCATATGGGGTACTCTTGAGATGCATTAACAAGGTATAATCCATTCAAACAATGACATAATTTCATAATAGTGAATGTGGAGGACACCATTACTGGAAAACCACTGCTCATAAAATTTTGAGACCTGGATACTATTGGCCTTGTTTATTTTCCAATGTATGTGAATTTGTCAAATCATGTGATAAATGCCAGAGGTTTTCAGGTAAGTAGCAGTTGAAATCTCTGCTCCTTAAACCTGTTATGGTTACAGGTCCCTTCCAACAATGGGGGTTAGATTTCATTGGAGAAATACATCCACCTTCTAGCAATAAACATAGATGGATTCTTGTTGCTACCGATTACTTCATGAAATGGACCAGGAACGCCAATCATACAGTAATCATTAACTTTCTATATGATCATATTTTTGCTAGGTTTGGCTCTCCCAAAAGACTTGTTACAGACAATGCACCAACATTCAATGATAAAGACTTGGTAAAGTTGTGTGAGGACATGGGAATCCATCTAATTCATTCTACAACTTATTACCCACAAGGAAATGGCTTTGCCGAGTCTTCAAATAAGAGTCTGATAAGAATTGTTAAAAAATTACTAGAGCAGAATCAAAGGAGTTGGGACTCTAAATTAAAGTTCTCTTTATGGGATTATAGAGTAACACATAAAAAATCTATTGATACATCTCCATTCAAGCTGTTTTATGGCACAACAGTTGTTTTTCCAATCCATCTCGCGTTACCAACAACCATATTTCTTCAGGAGGCAGATTTCGAGCCAAATGATCTTACCAGTAGGATTTTTCATTTGGTTGAATTACAACAGGTCAGAGAACAATTAGTTGAGAAGACTAAATTGCATCTGAGGAAGATGAAGGAATATTTTCATAGAAAAGTGAAGGCATATATTTTTAAAGCAGGGAATTTAGTTTTGAAATGGGATGAAGCAAGGCAGGAAAAGGGTAAACATGGAAAGTTTGATGCTCTCTAGACAGGTCCATTTATTATATCATCAGTGCAGCAGAACAACACTTTTGTCCTCCTAAATCTGGAAGGTGATGAAGTCACAGGTGGCCCATTCAATGGGTGTTTTCTCAAACTCTATTTTTATTGAGGCTTTCTCAAGCCTTACTCTTTTGTAAATTTTTAGTTTCAGTTTTTCTTTTTCAGTTTGTGTGTCAAAATAAATCCATGCCCAATGGACTACTGAGTCAAGTCAATTTTGAGTCTTAGGTGATAGGAAAGGCTACAGAGTCAATAAGGTTATTGAAACCTCACAGGGAGGCTTTCATCCCCAAAAGGAGCCAGATGTTATCTCTTTAAATAACACAGTCATTTTTGTTAATTTAGGTGATAGGAAGTCATCGAAAAATGAAGTTCTAAATTTTTCAAGGTTCATTTTTGAGAATCTTATGTTTGTAATAAAGTTTTCAAAAAGTCAGATTTGAGTTTTATTTTAAAATTTTCAAAACACAGATTTCGGTGGCTAAGTGCCTCTCCACAAGCGCTTCTAAGCCACTGAAATCCCTAGCTTTTGATAGCATAAAACCAAAATTCGGGGGCTATTTAGCCACCGAAAGAGAAGGAGCTTGGAAAATGTCAGCATGTCCTTTCATGCAACGAAACCATCGGTTTGATGTGTTATGATTGAAATTAGCCACCGAAAAGACAGAAGGAAGGTCGTTTGAAGACTTGGATTTCATCCCGGTGTGATACATCGAATATTTTTAAACTTTTGTTTCATTAAAGAACGCGGTTGTGTACATTCCCATCATTCAAGTTTACCAATCATGATGACTTCACATCTTTCATGTTCCTTGTAATCAGGGTCTTTTCTTAGTGCATATGTCACATTTTTCATTTATGTTGCAGTTAAGCCAAAGCTCCCTAATTTTGGCATTGTGCATTCTCCCTCCAAGCCCGAATTTTCAATTGTAGGTGTACAGGAGCATTCCAATAGATGAATAAAGGAGGACCAGCTCTGAGGAAGGATATTGATGACATTTGTTTCCTGGAATCACACCCATATGTGTGTCAACTCTTCAAGGACATAGGTTTCTACAAATTTTGTGAAAAATTACAGAGCTCTCACCAGCAGGTGGAAGAATCTTTTTCTCTGACTTTTGATGAAAGAAAAGAAGTCATTGGAAAATATGAATTGCAAGTGGATGAACCCTCATAGCTGAAGTGACAGAGATTCCAAGGACTGGATAAAATTGGTTCAAAATGACTGTCACAAAGGATGTTAATTTAGGTCATACCTGAAACCATAACACAAATGTTTGATATGGAAGAAAGACATTCCTATGTCTTTTCTTTAAGAGAAATGGCAACATTTATTGAAGGCCATCCTGGTTTATATAACTTATGAAGGTAGATACAATAGGGTCATGATATATCATTTTAAACTCATGAACCATTTCACTGGTAGGATCCCACTCAATCTGCCTTACTACCTCCACAGAAGCTTAACTAAGATGGCTCATTAGGTCAAATCTAATCCAAGCAAGGTTGTAGGCAGGTTATCCCATCATGGTTTGATTAAAATCTTGGTTTGTGAGATGTTGCAGAGAAGGAGAAAGGAATGGAATTACTTCTTATTATGGAATGATTTTCAGACTGATGTACAACCAAAGGATAAGAAGAGTCATTCTTAAAAAAAGTATTCTACTCCCAGAAGTGGAAAGAGGAAGAAGAGAGCCATCTCTCCAATTCCAGTTGATCATCTCTCTCCATCTTCTAGGCCTAAAAAAACTAAGAAGAAAATAAATTTTATCAAAGAGGAAGAGAAGGCAGAAGAGCCTCCAGTGGAAAAGAAGATCCTAAATCTCCCTTATACAGATTCTGAGGATGAAGAGCACCACGTTGAAGCAGAGGAAGGAGAAATCCTAGTATAAGATCCAATTACAATAGGGTATGAAGATCCAGTAATAGCAGGGTATGAAGATCCAGTTACAGCAGTGTATGAAGATCCAGTTACAGCAGTGTATGAAGATACAGTTACAACAAGCTATGTAGATCCATTAACAACAAGGTATGAAGATCTCCCATCAGCTACAGCCAAGGAGGAACATGAAATAAAAATTGCAAAGGCCTCATCTAGAAGAAAAATAAAGTAGAGAAAATCAAAGAAGATCAAGAAACTTAAAGAGAAAATAAAACAACAAGAAGTGATAGAAAGGGTGATTAAAACCAGGTACAAAATTCTATCAAAGAATTTTGCAGAAACCAGTGCAGCCCTAGAAGGATTGACACATGAAAGTGTAAAGGAAAGGAAAAAGAAGAAGAAGATTGTAAAAGACTACAACAATCTCTGGAGAGTGACTATGCATTTGAAAAAAAAGGTCAGGTCATTAAGGTTGCATATGTATTCAAGACCTCAGCCTCAACCACCTGTTAATCTTAAAACCCTAGCAAATGAAGCCATCCACTTCAATGATCCAGAGGCAACCAAAAATCCTATAGCCATTCCCAAACTTGATCAAGATGCAAAAGTTTCATAAGATCAGCACTAAGGTGTTCCAAAGCTAATACAACATGTATTTTGCATTTTTGTTTAATACTGAACTTTCAGTGTCTTAGGCGAACATTTCAACTGTTCATTAGCCACCGAAAGAAGAACTTTTGGTAGCTAACTGGCCCAAATTTTGTCAATTTTAGCCATCGAAAGAAATAACAGGGCAGAGAGGTATTGTTTTTGCACAGATCCAAGTTTTTCTTATCCAAATACCTCAGGAACGGTTCCAAACGATAGATAATAATTAAGTTCATCATTATCAATATTCTGTTTTGATTTTGGAGATGCCTAGCAAGGTGGGAAGGTTAATTTTGTTACCTATTTTCTGGGCAAAAAATGGTCTTGTTCCTAGCAGGTGGAAAGTTCAATTTGTCCCATATATTATGAAGATCCATCAGCTTTGGAAGGCTTACTACACCTGTTGAATATTTTACAAAGACATGAAGATCACTTAAAATAATGAGTTGACCTATTTTATAGGATCTCGACCTATTTTCTTGTGTCAGTAACTGATTTTTTATTTTTGGTAAATTCGATCTAGTATTATAGGATCTGAATATCTGATGTAAAGGCTATAAAGAAAAAAAAATTGATGAACCAAGGGTTCGACTAGGAAGACTATACTATACTGCACTTTGTAAACAGACCATCTTTTAATATATATTTGGTTACAGCCTTCTTTCATTGCTATTTCAGACCTTCTTGTTCATTCATTTTCTATGTTTATGAGTTGAATTTCATTTCTTAATCTATGTTTATATAATCTCTTGGTGATTGTCATCTTGCCTTATAGATTTATAAACAGAGAATCATAAGCATTCACTACTAGTTTTATTATCCCATCATATATACTTCCATATATACATGTTTTGGTTAATATTGTTAGTTTCCCATCCATTTTGATATAACTACCCATCTGATAATAGCTTTTGAAAGACTTGTATACTTGAAATATACCCATAATTTATTGAGTGAAGGATTCAGTGAGTGATTCATTCAGTTTGATCTGACATATTACACAACATTAAAGCAATTTATAAAGTTACCAGACATCTTCAAGATACAACCTAGAAGAGTTTCCTAGAGTGATAACAGGACCAAGCAAGATGAAGAAAGATGACAAAGCGCATGATGTCCATAACACATCGGTGAAGACCTCTTCGATCTCACCTGAACAGGGAGATGATGGTGGAGATCTAGGTGGCACAGAAGTCAAGAAAAACAAAGGAGAAGTTACTCCACCTAGAGAGGAGGAGGATCCATCTAAGAAAAGGAAGGTTACCCCACCAAAGCCTTCATCCCGGAAGAAAGATAAACCCACCAGGACTACGTTTAAGACTATCCTCACCCCATATGACTTCAACTTCTTAGTCATTGCGTTGAATGACGCTTCACTGGAGATCACAGAAAAGCAAGAAGTGAAGTAGGAGGAGGTATTAAGCCGAATCAAGGGTGAACTTCAAGAGGTGTAGCAGGCATTGCAATCTAGTCACACAGTTTCTATTGCGCCCTCGACAAGTGGAATAGAACAACCAAGAGATCAGCCAAACCAATTGCACCAGATCACTGATAAAGTTGAAGCTCACCTTCGACGAGCTCAGGAAGAGACATCACAAGCCACCCAAGCTTTAGCACAGGAACAGGAACATCTGCTAGAATAACACAATAATGCAGAATGAAAAAAACTAGCTCTTCAAGGAAAGTGGGAGGAAGAGAAAGCAACACTACAACAAGACAAGGAACAATTGCTCACAGAGTAACTCGAAGTACATGAATGGGTTCACAGAGCACTTTTCTCTATGATAGTCATCGAGGTCCAGACATAAGAACCGGTTTGACAGTAGGTGGCACAACTGGAAGGAGTGTTCCAGTAGCTTCAATAGTGCATCGCAGACCCGAAACTTTGCACTGTGACTGATACTCCTTAGGATATAAGAGATCTAAGAGAGGCAACTTCCCATAGCGCAGTTGGAATATTGAAAGCCTTTTTCTTGGAATACAAGAAAATGAGATCCATAAGCTCTTAGATGTATTAAAACCTCATGGAAAATCCAAATTTACAGGCGTTAGAGTCGCAGCTCCAACACATAAAGAAGTAGGCATACACGTTTGAAGCATAGCTGAAGATCTTGTCACCAGTTGAGAGAATGAAGAGGTTTCCAGAGCAATGCATGACCCAACAATAGGTACACATGCTTCAGAGTAAATTAATGTAAGTCTCTGAATGACTTAAACTAGTGCAAGAAAAGGCATGCCAACTATTCACCGAAGTTGAAAACCAAGGAGTAGAACTTGAACAAGTTGTGAGTGTAGTAGAACAACACCTAGAGGGACCAGTCAATGATGCACTCATCCAAGAGTTCACTAAGCAAGAGGCAGTCACACTACAACAAGTTGAAGCATCTTGAGCCAAGCTCGAGGAATTCAAGGCGGAATTTCTCAGACCAGAGTGACTCAAGACGAGTCACAGATGAGTGTTGGGGGCCTGCTGGCCCTTGACCAAGTTTTGAAGTAACTTTTTCATATTTGACCATTTTTGGCACTTCGACAGCCTATCGAAGATGGAGCACCAGACAAATCACATATTAGGGGATATTGGCCCACTTTTGGGTCCATTTTGGGTTTTGGGAAAATGTAATGGGAAAGGGATGTTAGCCCGTGGGTTTACCCATATTTAGGCCCACGTTTGTAATGTATAAATAAACATCTAAGCATCTAGTAGAGGACGATTGTATCTATGTGATGTAAGATAAGTGTTAATAGTCTATGTAAGTGATATGTGCATGACTGTAGAAGGTTTACAGAGCTAAGTGAAAGTTGTTGTAGAAGTTATAGGAGGCTTTGTTATGTAAGCGCAAGGAAGAAGGATCTAGCGAGTTGCGCAGATATTTTTCCCTATGAGAGGAAGGGTTTTTAATGGCTTTGTGCCTGTAACCGATTGGATATGCTAATAAACAGGGATGATTTTAAGGATGGAAATTTATTTTAAAATGTAGAAACCTTATCGAATCTTACTAATCCTTCATATGCCAACTATAAATGTTTGGCAATATTTTTGTAAAAATATTCAAATTTCTAAGGATTTTATATAGTTTTTATAAAATTTTGGCGATTTTTAAGGAAAAATAATTTTATCCTATAGAATTTGGGCGAATCATTTTTAAAATAGCGAATCTCGTTTTTGGAAAAACCATGGAAAATTAGCCCATGAGCAAAATTTAGCCCCTAAAATCATCCATGCTAATAAAGAAGAAGAGTTGGTGGACGTATCCCTAGGGTGGGTGTGAACCACATAAATCTGTGTTATGCTTTATGCTTTGACTTGATGTGTTTATATCTACTTTGGATAAGTTCTTTGATATATTTATATAGGTCTACTTATGCTTTGTGCTTCATTAGATGTGTATGAATAGTAGATATGATATGTATGAAGATTATTAGTGTCGGTCTACTGGATCTGATCTGTTTTGTTGTTGCTAAGTTATAAAATACCTTAGATCTAGGTAAATGTTTCGATGCTCTGTGTTATCTGTGAAGTATAATAAGGGTTGAATATTGATGAATAATCGATGCTAAGTGTTCTGTAAGTGATATAATCACATATCTGTGTTCTAGCTAAGGTTGCAGACACCTAAGTATTGCAACCACCCTTGCCTATACCTCGGGTGAGACTTCATTTTCTTCACAAGTGTTTCCTAAAGGGATGGTAGTTAGGGTTTTGTTGATGCGTTGTTGTAGCATTGAACCCTGGGTATGCCCCTGTGCCAACAAATGGTTCCGTTGTCGGGACCTGAAACTCTGATTGTTGGTAACTGAGAAGAAGAATATTTGTGCAAAGATTCGTCCTGAAACTGTGGAAGCTATGTGCATGGATCTGGGCCTTAGTGCACATTATTCCACTTGATCTGAAAATATTTAAGAAAGAAGGCTAGATATGAAGAAAGGAAGCAAGATCTGAATGCTTTGTGCTCTAAGAAAAACAAAAGTGGAAGTTTCTGAAGAAAAGAAGGTCAGATTTGCAGAAAAGTGGTCAGATCTACAGAAAAGAGGTAAGGTCTGTAAGCTCAGTGCTCTAATAAAGATAAGAATAGTTAAAAAAATTTAGATCTGGAAGCTTTGTGCTTTGAAAAAGTAAAATAAGTGATTTTTTTTTCTAAAGTATGAATCTAGGTATGTTCGATAGATTTTTTCCTAGCTTGAAAATTAGGGCTCTGATAGATGAAAGAAATCTTGATATGAATAGATCTGATAAGAATATTTATAGATATGTTATACCTATGCATAGAAATAATGTTTGGACTAACAAATGGATGCAGTATCCTAGAAAGAAGTTTTTGCATGCTAGCTACCATGATCCTAGTGCATTGTACAAAAAAGGTTGGGGATCATTTAAAATAAAGAGAGGATTAACCCTATGTTACAGTTGCAGAACACCAGGCCATCTAGCTAAGGAATTCCCTGGTGGAAGACCTAGTTATCTTTATTGCAAAGCTTTGGACCATGAGGTATTGGATTTCTCTAGAATGATTGCTAAGCTTGAAAGAATGAATTTGAATGAAGAAAACCCTAAGGCAGCTCCGGAAATAGCCGAACCCCAGAAAATATCCGAGAAGGTATTACTACAGATGAAAGACACCTTGAAGGACCACCAACATTTTAGTTTATCAGAGATCTTTAAAGAAAAAGAATGCATCGAAGTAAGAATAGGGGACTTCGACATTGACTGTGTTCTTGATGAAGAAACACTAGTGAACATTATGCCTGAGAGAAATTGGGAATCTATAGGAAGGCCTTCTATGATCCCTTCATTAAAAAGAATAGGGATATTCAGAGGAAAACTGGTGAACCTATGTGGAAGGCTCACTCAAATATCTATGAATGCTAATGGAACTTTGACAGAGGAAGATTTTGAGATTATCAAGTTTACTAAAGACAACGCCCCATTTACTATGTTACTTGGAAAACCTTGGATTGAGAGAGATCAAGCCAGAAAGAAGGAAGAAGAAAAGGTTTTAGAACAACAAAGACAGGAGTTAACAGATTTCATGACCAGAAGGATCGCGCACTTGATTGAAGAACAAGAGAACAAATCGAAGCTATTTGACACTAGAAGCCCAAATGTCAAAGTTCCAAGAGAATTAGAGGACCCACAAAAGATTGAAGTATCTATCTCAGATATAGAAGAAGTATTACCCTTGAGTCTTAGGAGAGAATCTCAGTCGTGCAAAGTGACTATGTCCAAGGAAAATAAGAATTAGAATGGGAAAAGAATCACTGAGACAAGGCTCACTAGAAAGAAGGCTCACACCCGATCTAATTGACCACGATCTTGTATGTTGGATGAGCTCAACACTACATAGAAAGTAGTTGAAGAAGTTTTGACTGACTTAATGACTGAGAGAGTCATGTCGGAAAGAAGGATTTCTGCAGGTGTTCAAGCATCATCAATAGGAGGAGTCCAATCTTCTCCCTGAAATTCTCGCAGAGCAGGAACATCTAGAATGACGACAGAGACAAGAACAAAGCACAAAGATGACATGGAAAAAGCCAACCTTATTCCACGCATTCTACCATCTTACCTACCACCTTTCAGCGATGTCATCAATCATGACAGTGTCCCTCGAGACTTCGAGTATACTTTGATCACCGCATACCTTCCAAAAGGGGTGTGCACATTTTGTTCCAATCAAGATAAGCTCATAGCATTGAAGTTTAGTGACTTCAACCTTGACGACCAGAAGGCTTACAACATGCTCACCCCGCACAAGTATCTAACCAGGACTAAAGGAAATAATTCCAATATCATTCCGCAGTCATGGACCCAGAACCTCGTGCAGTCCACACTTCTCAACATGATGAAGATTCTGCACTTCGAACAACATCAGGAGGTGCATGCATGTGTAAAATTACTGCTTCCATGCTATCATGGTAGATACCTATGGATGAACCGACGCATCATTGTGGATCCAACCTTGATCAATCGGATCATAGTGCATAGTATGCAAGGCCCTGACCCATAGGATTTCTACCCTAGAAAGACCTCATACCAAGATTTAGCACAGATAATTAAAGAAACTTATGGTGATGTCGATAAGGGAGCATGAGGCTAGAAGGTAGCCTCTATGTAGAGTGGCGTAGTGCACCTTGCTTGTCAGCTAATTGCAGGCAAGCTAGTTCGCAAGAATAGACCAACCCAAGTGACTGGATTCATAGTTGACCTCACAGGGAAATGCACAGAGGGACTACAGATGAAGTGGGCACAGTACCTTGTCAATCAACTAGATATTGATTGCAGAGAAGCGCAAGACCAAGGGTATGAGTTCCACTTTAGTTGGCTTCTCATACTGATCTCTTTCATTGCCTAGGAGATTCCAGAAGGCATCACTTTCCCGGATATTGAACCCTTCAAACCCCTAGACATGAAGTTTTGTACGTTGTCGTACTCCAACGACATGAACAAGCCATGGAAGTCCAATGTTGTCTTCCACACCTATTACAACGATTTGAATATCACAATCTAGTCTACACCGCGCATCACCCCAAACACACTTTACAGGTTTAGACCCTTAATGAAATTCAACGTGGACCACCACTTCACCTATATTACAGCATGTGCTAATGAGCATAAACAACAGCTCCATTCATACTACAAGTTGACAGAGGATGACTTGGAGGAGATTACCAAGGAATGGTCAATGAACCTCCTTGTTCCAGTGGACCCTGCAGATATGTCCAATGTGGATAGCCCTGAAACTATGTCAGACACACCTGGACCAAGCAAGATGAAGAAATATTCTGAAGGTCATGATGTCCATAGCACATATGCGAAGACCTCTTCGATCTCACCTGAGAAGGGAGATGATGGTGGAGAGATAGGTGACACAAAAGTGGAGAAAAATAAAGGCGAAGTTACTCCGCCTAGAGAGGAGGAGGATCCATCCAAGAAAAGGACGGTTACCCTACCAAATCCTTCGACCTGAAAGAAAGATAAAGTCACCAAGACTACGTTTAAGAATACCCTCACCCTAGACGACTTCGACTTATTAATCGCTACGTTGAATGACGCTTCACTGGATATCACAGAAAAGAAAGAAGCAAAGAAGGAGGAGGTATTCAGCTGAATCAAGGGTGAACTTAAAGAGGTGTAGCAGGCACTATAGTCTATCCGTGTAGTTTCTATTGTGCCCTCAACAAGTGGAATAGAAGAACCATTAGATGAGCCAACCCAATTGCATAATATCATCGATAAAGTTAAAGATCGCCTTCAATGAGCTAGGGAAGAGACAACGCAAGCCACCCAAGCTTTGGCGTAGGAACAGGAAGATTTGCTAGAACAATGCAGTAATGCAAAATGAGAAAAAATAGCTCTTCAAGAAAAGTGGGGGGAGGAGAAAGTAGTGCTACAGAAAGACAAGGAACAATTGCTCACAAAGAAACTCGAATTACAGAAATAGATTCACAAAGAAATTCTCTCTATGAAATTCATCGAAGTCCAGATAGAAGAACAGGTTCTACAATAGGTGGCACAACTGGAAGGAGTGATCTAACAACTTCAGCAGTGCATTGAAGACTTGGAACTTCGCACTGTGTGCAAGACTCCTCAAAAAATAAGAGATCTAAGAGAGGTAATTGCCTACAGTGCAGTTGGAAGATTGAAATCCTTTGCCTTGGAATACAAGAAACTCAGCTCCAGAAGCGCTCAGACATATGAAAACGTCACGAAAAATCCAAAGTTATAGTTGTTAGAGTCGCATCTCCAACACGCAAAGTAGCAGGCAGACACGTTACAAGCATAGCTAAAGTCCTTGTCACCAGTCAAGAGAATGAAGAGGTTTCTAGAGAAACGCATGGCCCAACAGCAGGTACACATGATTCATATTAAAGTAATGGAAGTCTCTCAATGACTTCAACCAGTGCAAGAAAAGGCATGCCAACTATTCACCGAAGTTGAAAACCAAGGAGTATAACTTGAATAGGTTGTGAGTAAAGCAGAACAATGCCTAGAGGGACCAGTCAATGATGCACTCATCCAGGAGTTCAATGAGCAAGAGGTATTCACACTACAACAAGTTGAAGTAGTTCGAGCCAAGCTTGAGGCATTCGAGGTGGAATTGCTCAGACCAGAGTGACTTGGGATGAGTCACAGGTGAGTGTTGGGGTCCTATTGGCCCTTGACCATGTTTTGAAGTTACTTGGTCATATTTGACCATTTTTGGGACTTCGACAACCTATCTAAGATGGAGTTCCAGATGAAGTAGATATCATGGGATCTCGGCCCACTTTTGGGCCCATTTTGGGTTTTGGGACAATGTAATGGGAAAGGGATGTCGGCCCTTGGGTTTACCCATGTTTAGGCCCACGTTTGTAATGTATAAATAAACATCTAGGCATATAGTAGAGGAGGATTGTATCTATGGGATGTAAGCTAAGTGTTAATAGTGTATGTAAGTGTTATGTGCATGACTATAGAAGGTTTACAACGCTAAGTTCAAGTTGTTGTAGAAGTTATAGGAGGATTTTTGTTGTAAGGACAAGGAAGAAGGATCTAGCGAGCTGCGCAGATCTTCTGCCCTATGAGAAGAAGGGTTTTGGTTACTTTGTGCCTATAACTGATTGGAGATGCTAATAAAGAAGAAGAGTTGGTGGTCGTAGCCCCAGGGTGGGGGTGAACCACGTAAATCTGTGTGTTATGCTTTGATCTTTGACTTGATGTATTTATCTCTACTTTGGTTAAGTGCTTTGATATATTTATATAGGTCTACTTATGATTTTTTCTTCATTAGATGTGTATGAATAGTAGATTTGATATGTATGAATATTCTTAGTGTCGATCTACTGGATCTGATCTGTTTTGTTGTTGTTAAGTGCTAAAATACCTTAGATCTAGGTAAATGCTACGATGCTTTGTGTTATCTACGAAGTGTAATAAGGGTTGAATATTGATGAATAATCGATGCTAAGTGTTTTGTAAACGAAATAATCACAGATCTGTCTCCCAGCTAAGATTGTAGACACCTGAGTCTTGCAACCACCCCTACCTCTACCTCGTGTGAGACTTCATTTGCTTTGCAGGTGTTGCCGAAAGGGCTAGTAGTTAGGGTTTTGTTGGTGTGTTGTTGTAGTGTTGAACCCCAGGTCTTCCCCTATGTGAAAAATCTCCAACACCAGTTGGATGCCATCTAGATTAAAGAATAGAAGAAACTTGAAGAGATCCTCCAGAAGCATGAACATGTAGTTGAATAGGGTGCCAATAATGGATGATTTTAGGGGCTAAATTTCGCTCATGGGCTGATTTTCCATGGTTTTTCCAAAAACGAGATTCGCTATTTTAAAAATGATTCACCCAAATTCTATAGGATAAAATTATTTTTCCTTAAAAATCGCCAAAATTTTATAAAAACTATATAAAATCCTTAGAAATTTGAATATTTTTACAAAAATATCTCCAAACATTTATAGTTGGCATATGAAGGATTAGTAAGATTTACCAAGGTTTCTACATTTTAAAATAAATTTCCATCCTTAAAATCATCCCTGGTGCCAATGATAAGTCCTCGCTTCATACCAGGATCAAGGAGTGTCATCGAATCTTTGACATGTTCATGAACTGGGTTGTCTTGTTAGACCTTTTATAGAGCAAGTTGTAGGTTGGGAAAATCTTGACCCAACCATGGAACAAGTGCTAAAACTTTGGGAATTCTACACCCAATTTCACCTTGATGTAGGTCCTGCACTTGGGGGGTGACTAAGGTCACTCCTGGGAGGTGATCCCGGATACCCTAGGGGGGATGGAAAGGATGAATGGAAGTGTAAGGAGAAGTCCCCTGAAATTTCAAGTGATGGAAGAAATGAATGATTCAAAATGATGAGTGGAGAGAGGTAAATATATAACGAGTGAAAACAAAGTTGTCGGTGCACCTGTACCTTCCCGGAACACAAGAAAAACACCTTGCAATGCTATGTGTTTGTGTGGATCAACAAGTTAATCTGGTTTTCCCTAATTTAAAATAGTGTATGATTTTTTATATCATCAAAATGAAGCATCCAAATTGTCATATAAAGCACAAGATCAATAGGCAATATCATCAATGAATTTAGTAAATACTTGAGACTTGAACATAGCACTTTAAGACTAAATTAAACAAAGTTTTTATGAAGTGGATTTATGCAGTAATATAACAGACTTATGGTTGTAGAATTTAATTATGTACAACAACAATTTTAACCATTAACTAGCACTCAAAAAAAATCCCTAAAGATGTGCCTAGTTTAGTGTGTTAGACTAACAAAGTTAGGGGAGAAATCTATGGTTAGTTTAGGAGTTAGGAGTAAGTTATTAGCTAGGGTTATGAAACACTAATGGTTGTAGGTTAGTATTATTAACATCCAATGAAGTAGTAGGATAATGGGTATTCCCTAAGGGACAAATAATCCACAAGGAATCAAGAGCACTATCCCACAGAGACAACCTTAAAACTTGAAAATTTCACATTTCCCAAGGCATCAATTTATTTCTCCAATGCAATAAGTAAATGAATAGTGCCTTTAAAAATGGGTTAATGAATTCAAGAAAATAAATATCTATAGTTACTACCTCCTTGCGGGTGTAAACCCTCTTACTTCCCAAGGCAAGTATCTCTAGATAGGGTTTGAGCTAAGAGGGTGTATGCCCTTATACTTCTCATAGAAAACCCTTGTTAAACCAATAGAATGTAAGCATAAAATGGTGGAAACTATGGTGGGGGTTTATGCCCTTATACTTCCCACCATGATCTAGAAAAATAACCTTGAATTGAACAATAATGATAACATAATGTAAAAATCTTACCAATTCAAGGAAAAAGATAAGACAAACCACCATAAAAGCTAGAAAAAGTCTTCCAAGGCTAGCACATCACTTCCATCAACCAAATATACAAGACTTAGTCATAAACCAAAGCACAAGAGAATATAAATATCTAAGAGGTATGAAAGTTTCAAATAAGTCCTTCTCCACAAGGGAGATTTCTAATTTAAAATGAGATCTTATGATCTCTATTTATACAAAAATTAGCCAAAATGGCTTGTCCACAAAAATAAGGAGTAAAAAACAATATTAGGGGCCAACAACCCTAATATTTCCCCCTTAACACAATAATATTAAAAAAATCACTTAAAATTTCATCTTTTGCACAAATTAAACCCTAATTAAGGATGACGTCACCCCTTTAGGGGACATTTTGCCACTTTTAGAAGGTTGTTGGTTGTTGGTCGTTGGTGTCAAGAATCTATATGATCTCTTCTTGGTGAAAAACATCTTCTCCTCAAAAATTTTAAGTGCAAGTGAGTGGCAACTCACCAGCAAGACAAACCCCCAATACCATGACATCATGCTCAAAAGTAGGACATTTTTCCTCTCCTGGGAAAATTCTTTGGTAGGTAATGGATAGGCTAGGTCATCCACATCATCATCAAGGCCATCCAAATAATATTTCTCTCATTTGGCATGCGGACCCCTGGCATCCAACCTGTGGGATTGTATCCCCATGGAAGTCCAAGATAGACTTGTTCTCCCAAAACTGTCCAGCAGCTAGGTCCTGCAAAAACAAATGGACATGCCCTCCAAGGATATCAAGTCATAACATCATGATAAGTGGATCCAATAAATAAACAATCCATCTAATAATGTGGATAAAATATTACTATATTGAACAATTAACATCTCAAAGACATTATGTGACTTGTCAAGCTTAAGTATGGGAGGGTTGACGAGGTGTCCTATTGGGTAGATCTTTCCCTATGTCAAAGAGAGCCTCCAAGAAGTCCCTCTCTAAGCCATGTAGAGTGTATGATATGGATAGGGTCAAGAATCAATGGGAAAAGGGCTCATAACACATTGGGGATTGTAGTGTCTCATTCATGGGTGCCTTTGTAGAGGGTGTGCGGTACCTTCGTCCACAATGCCTTTTTTCCAAGACCATTATTTTCATTTCATGTTTATTTATTTATATTTTATTTAGCACAAGGAGAGGTTGAAGGTCACTTCCCTGGCGTGGTGACTAGATGGTGTCAATGTCACCCACAAATACTTAATGGAAATGAGAAGGGTGGCTCATGATGAGAACCCCTTTCTCTCAGCCATGCAATTGAGAGTCACTGCCTTGGTTTGGTGACTATATAATGACAATTTCATACCACTACATATCCATGGACGCGATATGCCAGCTCGTGATGAGAAATCCTATCCTTCAATCTACCTTTCAGGAATTTATTTGTTATATTATGGTTCCCCTTTCATTCAAATATAAGTGTTTTATTACTTTCATGGATGATCCCTGGGTGAAGCATATGGAATGTTCATATATGTCTTTTATATTTTACCCAACACCAACCCCTCTAGGCCTTTAGCCCCTTCTTCCTTTAGAATGAGGGGAAACCCCTTCTTGGGTCAATACACCTTAAAATCCCAAGAGATAAGTAAATAGAAGGGAATAATGATGTAAAATCATAAGTATGGTTGGGAACAATATGATGGCTCATTAAGGGATTTCCAAGCAACAAACCCATTCCCAAAGAAGACCACTTACTATGGCACAATGTCAACCACCAAGGTGAAGAAAGGAAAAATGCATAATGTCCAGGCACATATCATGAAATATAAAGAAACCTAAGACAAAATATAATCAAATGGATTAGGTATTGAAATGATGCTCACCATAATACTGAATTGTACCTCATGGAGCAAGGCTCGCTACCTTTGGGGATCCAAATGGTGTGGTGGATTCCATCTGTAAACCTGTGTCCATATGTGGTGGTGAGTGGGTTTTCCATCTGTGCAAAGCGTATTGTTGTTCATGTAGTCTCTCGGAACACCATATCTGCAACCTGAGGGCCTCGAGACATCATCTCCTTAGTTATCCAGAAAATGGGGATAACAAAACCAATGAAGTAATCATATTGAAGAGCTTCTCACAAGGCTTAAATAGATGCATGTGGAAGCCCGAGCCATTGTTGACCCTATAGATAAATTAGCTAAATTTTCTAAAATACAAGTTAAATATGACCACCTGGATGAAGTTAACAGAGGTTCGAAGACAACACTTCGATAGTTTAGGTCTACAGTTCAAGCAGAGTACATTCCACTTCAGAAGCTAGACTCTCTAGATGAAACAGAGTGGAATGTTCTCTTGGCTACCAAGCTTGAGGTACCTAACGTCAACTCCATGTAGGAATTTGTTGCGGGCACCTTGATTTTGGAAAGGAAATGGCAGGAAAGGGTTGCACACTATCACAATTTACATGAGCAAGCCCTTGCCATTGTTATAGAGTTGGGCTCTTCATTTGAAAGTGACCACAACAAGACAACATAAGGTTGACTCGAGATGACTCAAGGATTCTGGTTGGGGCTTGTTGGGCCCTTCATTTTGAAGACCGATAATTTTTGTAGATGTATAAAGGTTTTGTAGAAAAATACAATACACTAGCAGTGGAACCAAGTGGTGAAAATATAACTGCCACTACGCCAACAAGGAAAAAAAGGGACGAGACAACTGGGAAAAGAAACAAAACAATCTGGAACATTCGAGTGCATGCCACAAGGATGTGGAATCAAGAAATTGTAACAATTAAATGAAGAAGCTAATAATCCTCACAGAAAATTTACAAAGCATGGAGTTATGTAATGAGTTGGGGTTTTGTTCTAATATTTTGTTTTGGGTTTTCCATTGGTTCTGTTGTTGTTGTTCTGTTGTTGTGGGGTTTTTTAGTTTTTTTGTTAATGAGCATTATTGAGAAGGAACTACACATGTGCATAGTTTGATAGTCGATATTGGATCCCTCATTGTCGATTTATTTGTATAAGTCTTGATAGAAAGGAATGTATTCCATGTATGATCAATTGTGATAAGATAATACATGTTGGATTATTTGGGCACCCAAAAATTTGTCAATATGTGGATGATGCATGATTTATTTCCTATGTAATCTTTGTTTTTCTATGCAATTTCTAGTTTTGTTATTGTTTAAACAAGATTCTTGATGTATTTGTTTACTTTAATGTTGTGTAACACATAAAATTCAATGATTTTACTGTTCTAATCCTTTTAATGTTATGATATATTTACCTTTAAGTATGGAATTGTTTTGTAATGCACTGGACTTGATGGTGTTTCCTCTTTAACTTTTGTTATCAAAAAATTCTTGGTAGCGCTTTGGGTGAGACATAATTCCATTGTGAAATGTTGAATATGCCAATGATACTAGGCTATAATGGTACCTTTGTTGGTAATCTTTGAGAACCTCGGTCCCCAATTTCGCGCCAACAAATCCTACAGTTGTTGCTGAATCGACACACTCACAACATATGGTTCGAGATGAGTCATGACCATACATTTATGCCACCTCTTGAAGATGCTCCATCGCTTTTCCATATGAACCCTTTACTATGTTATTTGGATAAATTAGTGTTTGGAAAGTAAGTTACCTCTTGGTCGGGTGTCAATGTCTAAAAGAAGAATTCATGTGTCTCCTACATAATTCCTTCCATCGCACTGTTATCATGAAATTTGTACTTGCCCAAAATCCAAAGGAAAGTGAACAATAAATTGGCGTAACAAGAGGTTATCCTATCACTGTCACCTAAATAAGACACCTCTTTCTCTTTAGGGGTAGTATCCAAGGGGAGACATACTTGATGACTTGGGGGTTTGAGAAGGAAAAGGTAATAGTATCAAGAAATATATTCCCCTCTCACAAGTCACACTGATCAAAAAGTCCCAAAGGTTTTAATAAAATAAAGAAAAGATTTTCTTAAGTGTACCTGCCCAGAACAAGACAACAAGAAAAAACTATTTTTAAGTACCAATTGTTATTAGTGCTTCATAAAACCTTGGACTTTGAAATAAGGAAATAAACTGATAAAAAAGATGTCGCAACAAAATTTTATAACAACAATGTATATATAATGATAGCTTCATAATTATTCCTTAAACAAGCTTCAATAATGACCAAAATGATAACCTAAAATTGGCAATATGCTAGTATTTGTCAGAAGCAATGAAGGAAATGTAAAATCATCTTCAACACTTGCTTTTAGAAGCTTGTACTGTTGTCATATATGGTTTCATATTTATTTTGTTACAACAACAAGATAGTTAGTAAGTTAGTCTAATATAAGGTTAGGAATGGTTAGAAAAGACCTTGAAGTAGATGGTTTAAAGGTTTTTTTCATCAATCAATCAAATGTAAGGTATGAACTAGTTCCTTTAGGGTAAATGGAGTCACTTTTGCATCAACAATATAAGGGGGAGACAAATGATAATAAGTGAACTAAAGACAAGAGGGAGGATGGTTAAGTAGTAAGGAAATTTGGGTACCCTTTAGGATATAGTACAAGTCATCATCCTAGAAGGCTCAGCTTGCATTTATGACCTTTCAGACCCCTCAATCTATCCCTATAGCTCTGGCCTTCCAAAAATCCCTCAGTGCACCTCCACAAAAATCCAATGGCTTCTCAAAATGGGTGAGGTTCAGCTCATTCGTTTCAAGGTGGAAAGGAAATAGGGTTGTCTGGCTGACTCCCTGAGCCCTCCATAATGACTCCTTAGTCATTAAGAGGTGGAAAACAACCACAGGGTAAGTCCTTAGGAGGTGCTCACATACCCCTATGAGTGCCTCCAGAGGACTTATCCTGTTGTTTTTTTCCACCTCTTAATGACTAAGGAGTCATTATGGATGGCTCAGGGAGTCAGTTGGACAAACCTATTTCCTTTCCACCTCGAAACGAATGAGTTTCACCTCACCCATTTTGAGAAGCCTTTGGATTGCCATGGAGGTGCGTTGAGGGTTGTTTGGAAGGATAGAGCTATAGGGATAGCTTGAGGGGTCTGAAAGGCCGTAAATACAAGATGAACCTTCCAGTATGATGACTTGTACTATATCCTAAAGGGTACCCAGATTTCCTTACTACTTTTTGGTAACCCAAGGCCTCAATCATCCAAAACCCTAGAAGGAAAACAACTACTAGGAAGTAGGTAACCCTAGGCCCTAGTGGTTTTCCTTCTTCTTTAGGTAAAGCTTGAAATAAATAAAATCTTAAAGAAGAAAAAATAATAGAGTGCTACTAAGGTAGGGCTCAAGAATATCCTTAAATGAAGGTGTCTTCTAGGAAAATCAAGTAGGTGGAGAGATAATGAGAGAAGGACAATAACATGTGCTTTTCTCGTAGGGTTTCATACTATCAATTTAATAATCTCATAAATGAAAATTAAAAGATACCATAACCATTCAAATAAAGAAGGATTGCATATTTTTAGTTACATTCACCAAGAATAATCTAGTCACAAGCCCTAGTTGAAGACTTTCCACCATGAAAATGCACAAAATCACCAATAAAAGCTCCCTCCAAGAGTTGTGTACAACTTAGTTCAGCCCATAATCCTTAAAAGAGGCCAAATTTCAAAACTCACACTTGTGTGAGTTAAAGATGATGAATAAAAATGAGATTTTGATCTCTTATTTATACAATACACACGACCTTTAACTACATTTTAGGTCTAAAAAGGATGACATGTCCAGTTTACATCAAAAATCCAGCTTTACATAAAATTGACAAATAAAACCCTAAAATCATCCTTTTAGGGTGACATCATGCCCCTCCTAGGGTGACGTTAGCCTCCCTCTTGGAACACTAGGCCTCCAAAGTGAAATGTTGGGGCTCAAATCCCCTCAGGAACTTCCACACGTGCCAACCAAAGTTATCCTCATGTTGGATACCTCAATTGGGTGACGTCAAGTCTCTGGGTGATGACGTCAAGGGCCTTCATGGGCCAACATCATGGTGGGAGGGAACGACCCCCTTGGGTCCAGGCCTGCCAAAGTTCCTTTCATGGAACGTCCTCCCTTTTCTATGGTGCAAGCCTTCAGTATCTATCTACCACTGGATGGGCTTTCGACATCCAACTTGTTGGAACACGTATAGTTTTGATCTTTTGAACTTTATAGTTTTCCTCCTATAAATAAAATTTTTACCCAAAAAGAAAAATATTAGAGAAACTTTCTCAATAAGGCGCTTGCAATGTCTATCGTCGATGAGTTACTATAATTTAATCAAACAGTCCTAATGATCTATGAAGTTTAGAATTTTCCTGAGTTTTAAAAGAAAGTCTTTAATGGTCTCTTTAGAGATTTGCGCTTTGGGTATTCCAACAAATCTAAACAACAGAAACCTTGAAACTCCGAAGTCCCAAAAATAGTCACTTGTAATAATTCTTAAAGGATTTATGGACACGTCACTTATTTTTGACATTTACGTCGGATGATTCA
The DNA here is from genome assembly GCA_009831015.1 of Picea engelmannii. Lineage (NCBI taxonomy): Eukaryota > Viridiplantae > Streptophyta > Pinopsida > Pinales > Pinaceae > Picea > Picea engelmannii. The sequence continues at coordinate 380,942 of ML780843.1, forward strand.
CACATTTTAAAGTGACACATGGCACCTCCCTTTTCCTCACACATCATTAATAATGATGTCATCTCTGCCACATCACTCTGAGAGATTGTTCTTCGGGCATTTTTGATTTCGCAATCCCAAGAGTATCAAAGCACCAAGGCGTTGGGTGTTTCAAAAAGTAAAAAAAAAGGGTTTCAAAGAGTTAATAAAGCAGTTAACAACTTTAATTAGTCGTGATTAAGTGTTAATTAATCACTTCGTAGTTTCAGAGTTCAAAACATTTCTCTTGTGATATATTTGAAACTTATAAATTCCGAACTTCCAAAATACTTAAAGTTAATACAACGTTTTAAAACAAGATTAATTAAAACATAAAAGTGATTACTTAGAGATTAACTCCTCCACGAATTCAGACTTCAGGAGATTTCCATCCCATCACATCCAAAACTTCCGAACACAGAACCATCGAAGTATTAATGACATTTATGATTGATTAATGTTAATGATTTCAAATAAAGATTGTGAATCACCAGGTGAAAAATTCCATTAAGTTTTTAATAAATTCATCGTCAATAGAGCTATATGAATATCGATAGGCTTTTTGAATAAAGCACTTTGAATTTCAAAATCAATTTTTACCATTTGCAATTAGCATCTTTTTTATTCAGTGTAGAGCTTACAGACTTGTCTTGTCACATGTAGGCTAATTATATTTGCTTGAGGATTATGGTGCCATGAAAAGATGTAAATAAACTCTATGTATCATGTGATGATTCCAATCCAAATGCAGATATTCTATTAGACACAACTCTATGAGTTACAGACGACATTAAAACATGGAAGAAGGTTTTTGAAATCTTAGAGCATGCGATTATCAACTTTCTAGACAACTTTGTCGAGGAAGATGACGAGTCCTTTGCAGATAAGATTAGATCGACAACACAGTCATAACTTTATAAGATTGTTGCATGACCTAGAATCATACTCTACAATGATATGATAAATTGGTCTTTGGAACACATCGACATCCAAACCAAGAGTGTAATCAACTACTAACGGACATTCATCGGCTCTTTCCGACCAGATAATCTACAAGTAATTTACAATATTTCCCCTACACCTAAATATACTTACAATGAAACATTTCTTCTAGAATTTGAGAGAAGAGAATGCACTCAATATGATAAAAATGGTCATGATATAATCAAGACTTGGTGGGGACATTCGGAAAAATTCAGAGCTGATGCTCATGGTATGTATTCCATGGTGTCCTTAGATGCCCATATGTTATATATTGCCATAATGCTCTGTCCTCTGTTTGGAAAGAAGAAACCTATGCATTTCTCAGTTGAGTGGGTATCCATAATGAATGAAGTAGTTGAGGGTTATACCTTCAATTGGGCTAAAATGTTTTCTGATAATTTGGCCAATGAAATTGTTGGGTATAAATCATCAAAATCAAAAGGGCAACCTGCTCCTTTTTACATGTCATATTATATTATGGATGCCATTTTTTTCATGACCCCATTTCCCCTATTGAATTGGAGTTGGACCCCGACCAGTTCTCAGCCAATACAATTTTACCACTCCAAATTATGGGAAGAAAATTCCAAATATTTCTTTTATGAGATTTGTCACAACGTGGTGATACCGGTTCACATAGCTATCTATGGCCACCCACCACCCATAATTTCAGAAAATATTATGGGGAACTTAGGAAAACTTGCAGATTGGTTTATTGAGGAGAATTTCTCATATATTAGAATATTTGTTTTTTTTTTCCTCCCCATGCCCTTCCATAATTTTTACCTGATAGGCTAGTGTGCAGAGAAGTGGCATACCAAACAATAGCAGGAGGTATCAACAAGGAGTTGAAAGAAGCTTAGAAAAAAATTTGGCCAACTTTTCCCATTCAAGTTGGTATGTTCACATTGTTAGATTTTGGTCATTCTAAATTTGAGGCCGCAACCATGGAAAATGTCAAGTTAGTTGACATTGAATTCAAAAAAGCATGATCCACATAAGATAGTGGAAGATCAATTGGCTCAATTTAACATGAGACTATACATCCATGAGGATTCTCCTTATGATGATATATTCAAGGGAGTTAGATTGTATGAAGAAGTTCAAAGTAGAGTCTAGACACTGTCTCCCAACCAATTGGTTGGTTTCCTCATATTTCAAAATCATAGATGAAATAGTCTACCGAAGATATTACAAGGAGATTCAAAACCCCTTCTTTCTTTGCAGGAAGCCATACCCACAAGATCTGAGCCAAGTTTCTCCACTAAGAACAAAGTTGAAGAAGTCCCAAAAATCCTAGAAGTGTTATTTCATGAAATAAAAGTGTCACATTCAAGACTGAATGATCCACAGATCTTCGCTCAGTTCAAATCTTTCATGAATCCGGGACAAGTTGTTCCTCATTCAACACCAACTACTCATGTCGGTACCCCAAATACAATAGGACAGGAACATTCCACAACAATTATTCCTCCTATTACATCATTAACCCCTTTACATACTAGCTTTGGAAATCCTAGTTCCAAACTCATTTTTGTAGGAGATCTTACTCCTATCTTTCCTGAAGAGATGCCTCCCTTAAATTTCTTTTTCAGCAAGAAATGAAAAGCTATTGTGAAAAGAGAATATCACCAGAAGGATGGAGTAGTCACTAAAAGGAAAATATTTGTGTATGATGGGAAAGAATAGGATGATCTGGAGTTTGCGAAAGAAGTTACAGGTTCACTTGGGTATTTTTCCACTGCTAATCAATAGTCAGTGGAAAATTTAACTGGACAACTATGACATAAATGTATCTTGGTAGAGAAATTACAAAATGAGATACATAGTACTAAACAGATTGTTAGAAGTAGGATGAATGAGGACATTAAACAAATTAGGGTTAGTTATCAGCATCAAATAAAGCAGTTACAGGATAACCTTGAGCTTCTCTACCAGAGTTCACAGACGAGCCAAGGTTTCATCACTCAGTGTGATGATTTGATTGATTAGCTACAGGCCAAATTGACCCTAACATAGAGAACAACAACAGATATTATTTCCTTCAAAACACAAGCATCGGAAATCAATGAAAAGATGGAAGTTTCCCAACGGGAGCTCTATCAGAAAGTAGATGTTATTCATAAATGTTAGCAGGAAGTAGACCTTTCCCTAAAACATATTTATGTCAAGAAAAAAGAGGCCTGCATAGCTTGGTCTAAGTTTCAAGAGGTTATCATATGGAAGAAGAAAGATAATACCCCTAGTCTTACCCTTCTTTCTCATTTCAAACAAGTAAAAGGCGAAATGACCCTAAAATCCTGGGAAACAAATATGGGAGAAGGAAAGAAACTTTCCAGAGATGTAAAACAGGCTTGTCTGCAGGCATTATCTTCAATAAATAAAAATTTGATTGATTTATAAGGAAATAATATCTTAGAGGCATTGGGGCAGATTGAGATAGAAATGAACCAGCAAAGCTCCAGAAAAAACAAGGAAGATACTCAAGAGGTCATCTTACATATGAGCTAGATTTATTTACTTAAAATCAATGAATTTTTGGTTAATCCAAGTTCACAATATCATGTCACGGTCCAAGAAGTGAATAAGATCCAGGAGAAGCTTCCACAAATACAGCAGAATATTTTTTCCTTTGAATTGAATGAAAGGATTGAGCCTTCAAGATTCGTGGTAGCATTGATGGACATGTGAACCAAAGTCAATGAACATAGCAAAGCTGGTGTAGTTGGGAGAAAATGAGGGAACATACACAACGTCCACTTCCTCCACCCACTCTAATTTCCACCTTCCAACCTATCACACCCTCCACGCTCCTGATATTGTCTACCCTACCACCTAAATTCTCACATCCACTCATCCCCCCTCCTTGTTGGACACTTGTCCCCACATTATCCTATTCATGAACAATTACTCTTCCCTGTAACCGTTAGCTAACCCATAACGAGCCAATGTTGAGCTACCTATTCAATTATCACCCCCCTATTTTCAACTGAAATTCTTTATACCAGTGAACGTATTCGAAGGGACAGATGGAAATATAATTGAATGGAAAAGACAGTAAGAAAAATTATTATGGTGGCCTTAATGGACATGTGTACACATCTTAATGAGAAAATGAAGATGAGAACATCTACAAGAAGACGAAAAGAGAGATGAAGCACCACCAAAAATCAATAATATTCGCATGTTGTTATTTTATTTGGATGTATTCTATTTTTAGGCATATATAGTGGGAAGCCGAACAATTTTTAGTTGAGACAATTTTTGTATAAATAGATATATTTTATATGTATTCGAGGTTGATTCTTACTGAATTTAAAAGAGAAAAACTTTTGAATATTAATACAAGTGCAGACAAAGATTCGAAGTTTCGTTCAATTTGAGTTATGTGTTTCCTCTCTATCTCCATCTCTCTGAATTTATTTATGGAGTTATTAAAGAGTGAGTGATTAAAATTTAGTACTATATCTACTGTGATCATAATGTATCATAAGTTAATTCAGTAACAACTTTTTCTCTGGTATTACTGTGAGTAAAACAAGAACAGTGACCTGTGTGAATTACTGCATTTTTATCTCCTTTCAAGGGTGCATCTTCTACTTTTATTTTTTTGTAAAAAAGGTGAGACTTATATGTAATTGATACTTGACTTTGTTTTAACAGTTTCGTAAATAATTTCTACACCATTTGACATTATAATTGTGACTCGGATAACGAGATACAACCTCTGTAGTGTCTTATTATTAATTTCACTTACGAATTATTTCTCAGAAAATGGAAGGTAGAAAAAAACACTCATAAAATTTCTTCATTTAAAACCTTTGATGCTTGACATTATTATTAGATCCTTAGAATCAATCTCAGGAACAACATATTTTTGGCGTCGTTGTCAGGGATAGAGAAACGAAACCATTTTTCCCTGGGACAACGACTAAGTTAAATTTTGGTCTTTGATTTTGAACAAAGATTGAATACATGAAAAGGTTCATTTTTCACTTAGAAACTCCATTGTAGGAAAAATTGGCATTCGGTCGAAAGAATACCAGGAAAAACCTAGAAAAAAAGAAGATTGTGCCAGTTCGGATCTCGAAATATTGTTGAAACCAAAGGGATATCTCAGACAAACCTCTGCATCATAACATAAGGTCTATCACCATATAATTACGTGAGTTAATTTTAAACAAGTTTATTCTGCAGAAACATCAATGAGTAAGTCTGAATTTAAACTAGAAACTCTAGAAGTAATTATTCCTTAAATAAATTTTGAGACTAACCAGAAAATCCTTATTTCATTGATAGATACTTTTACCAGTGAAAATAAATAATCCATTTAAATCCCTACTATCATTAGTACAGAACCAATTCTTTCTCTTCTGGAAGTAAAAGTTTTTGTTTCCAAAAAACCTGAAGATTATTTTTTATACTCAGATTCGTCCCCTATTACTTCTCCTATCTATACATATGGTAAATTTGAGAAACCAACCTCAATTTTTAATTTTCCCCCTCATCTAGATATTTCATATTCTCACGATCATTTTCCTAAACTTCATTCACACCATCCCGAGGTAGTCGAAAGATCAGTAGATTATTTTTTTGAAGTTGTTGATAATCTCCTTTCTAGTCCGTTGATCTGAAAATGATAAAGGCTTGTATTCTTGAAAATATTTGCAAAGTTTTGTTTAAGTGTGCTTATGCAAAAGGATCAATTTGCAAACACAAATTTTATATAAAATTACACATTCAAGATGAAAAATAATAACCAGCGAATACAGTGAACAGTAAACACATAACACAACAAATGATAAAGGAGTTCACCCCTCTCTTGGGCTACATCTCCTGATCCAACTTCCAATGGATATTTTTTATTACTTGCTAAAATGTGATAAAATATGTTCTTTACAATGCTCAAAATTCCAAATAGATGGCTCCAATGGCTTAAGAACATCCAAAAACCCCTAGCTAGGATTTTTCGGCACCTGATTTGGCCAAAAATTGAAGAAGATAGGCTTCCTGGAAGTTCCCCTTCAAACTTGTTGTCTCTGGATCGCCAAAATGCACCTTTGTGTGTCCAACCTAGCCTCTGCGCATTTTTTCGTGCTTAAACCTAGCACTAGGCAAATAACCACAACATGCGCGCAACTATAGAATGGTTAGGGAACCTAGCCCCCTAACCAAAAAGGCATAGGACATATGGGTCATGTGACCGCGCCCCCCACACATAAAAGGGCTAAGTCAAAAATCAAATGAACAACCAACAAGTGTCGGCACGTGGATTAAATGGTTGGAAATTTTAAACTTCTATACAATGTTTTAACCATCGATCATATGTATTGACAACACAACTATGGGCTGGGGCTAATCCCCAGCCCGACCATGTGCCGAAATATACACCAGTTCAAACTTAAATATATTAAAACCCATATATATAATAAGAACTAATGTGTGGGCTGTTGGTATCCCACTCCATGTGAAGGTTCTCCACCGTAGCGGGAGTTTTGGGGTTCAACCTCGATGGACTCCATATAATTTTAACAACCAAACCAAAAATGGTGCCACGTGGCAGCCCATGTCTAGGCCACGTGGCACCTTCCCACTTGTCAAAAATGTGCCACGTGTCGAGATATGACTCGACCTCACAACTACCAACTGTCTGCCAAGTCAGCACCTGCCACATCAGTGTATGGACCTGCCACATCAACGTATGGCCCTACCACATGAGCATATGACTCTGCCACGTCAACAACTGTACATACTATACAATCATCAATTTGTTTTACTTGTTTGACAATTTGAACAGACTGCAATATCTCACTCATCTGACGTCCGTTTGAACCCGTTCGAGTTGCCTTGGGTTCATGACAATGAGGCCTATGCACCTATTTGATTTGAAGTGATTCTGAGCACTTTGATTTTTGAGAAAAATTTGATCCCCTAGATCACACCTCCCCATTGGAAAGCGTTTGGACCTCCAAAATTCTACTTTTAGTTTATCTGAATATGAGGGTATAGTTCCCTCACCTTCCCAACATTAATCCACTTGGCTTTGCTTGGATTTGTGCCTTTAAGACCAATTCGAAGATATTCCACATTTCCCCATTTTGAAGTTCTCATCCTCTTGTCAGGGATTGTGTCTTCATGCTATTCTGTAAGATATTCTAGGGAGAAATCATCTATAGAAGGAATCTAAACATGTTCTCCTTGATCATCAATGAAATGAGGCTCATACAATTTCAAATTCTCAACATTTACAACTGCATACATTTGCATATAAGGAGGCAAATCCAAACGGAAGGCATTGTTACCAATCTTGTCAAGAATCTTAAAAGGACCATATCTAATTGGTTTCAGTTTTTTACCTTCTCCTTTAAGCCTCTCCTTACTAATTTAAAGCCAAACTTCATCTCCAACTTGGAAACTGTGATCAACACGATGCTTGTTATGTCTTGTCTTCTACTTGGCTTGACTCTTTTCCAACTGTTCTTGTACCATTTGATGTATCGACTGAATTTGTTCAATGAACTTTTCTGCCCTATCAATGCCATATTGACCATCAATAGCAATATCCTTCCCAAAGATAAAATCTAAAGAAGATTTGGGAAAATAGCCAAAACATGCTTCAAATGGCGATGTTTGAGTTGAAGAGTGCTTAGCTCGGTTGTAAGCATGTTGAATGTAGTGTAAATGCTCATCCCAAAGTTTAGGATGCTTACTGCAATAACCACGAAGAAGATGCACCACTGTTCTATTGACCACTTATGTTTGACCATCGGTTTGCAGATGAAAAGATGTGCTCTTTTTCAGTTTGGTGTCCATGAGTGCCCATAAACTCAACCAAAAGTTCCCAATAAATAGAGAATCTCGATCAGAAATAATGGATTTAGGCAATCCAAAATGTACCCAAACATGCTAAAAGAACATTTGTGCCATTTGCTCAGCTATAACCTGCTTCTTACAAGGCATCAAAATACACATTTTGATAAATCAATCAACCACAACATAAAGATAATCATGATTTTTTTTAGACATAGGTAGACCTCCTACAAAGTCCATGGAAATACTTTCCCAAGGACGAGAAGGAACCAGAAGTGGAGTATACAAACCCAACTTTCTATTGCTAGTTTTTCTTGTGGCACATAACGAACATCCTCTAACATATCTTGAAACACTTTCATTCATTTTAGGCCAATAGTAGTACCTTTGCAAATTAGCCACTGTCTTGCCTACACCAAAGTGACCAACAATAAGAGAAGAATGAGCTTCCCTTATTATGTTGATTCTTTCACCCTGTGGAATACATAGCTTTCCAAGATGATACAAAATATTATCATGCACATGGTAATCCAATTCCTCAACATGGTTAGAATGACACAAAGTTGCATATACTTCTTTAAAATCAGCATCTAA
>ML780843.1:389397-424556 GCA_009831015.1 Picea engelmannii
CACAAAGTTGCATATACTTCTTTAAAATCAGCATCTAAAGCATATTGCTCAACATAGCTCTCATGCATGATAGGACTATGCTTAAGAATAACTGAAGCACTAATAATAGGCCTTGAAAGAATATCAACAACTTTGTTATAAATGTCCTTCTTATACCTTATGACCAAATGGAATTTTTGTAGAAAACCCATCCATCTGAAGTGCCTTGCTTGTTGTAGCTTTGTTTGTGATTGTAAGTATTGCAGTGGTTGATGATCCGTGTGAATGATGGTTTCTTTCCCCAACAAATAATGTTTCCATTTTTCACACTTTGCACTAATGCATACAGCTCCTTATCGTAAGTAGGATAATTAATCACGGCACCATTAAAAGTTTCAGAATGAAAACATATGGGCTTACCATGTTGTAACAAGACTTCTCCCATTGCATAATTGCTTGCATCAGTTTGAATTTCAAAAGGTTGTCTCAAATTCGAAAGTGCAAGAACTGGGGATGAACAGATTCTCTCCTTCAAAGTATCAAAAGCCTTTTTTTGCTTGCCTCCCCATTGAAAAACTTTCTTGACGCTTGTCACTGCATGTAATGGAGCTGCAATTGAAGAAAAGTTAGAAATAAACTTTCTCCAATATTGGGCTGCTCCCAAAAAACTTCTTACCTCTGTCACATTGTTGGGCTTGGGCCACTCCAATATGACTTTGACCTTGGAGGGATCAATTTTCAATTCTCCTCCACCAACAATATGCCCCACGTAGATAAGTGAGGTTTTTCCAAACTCACATTTAGACATCTTCAAAAACAACTTTTTTTTTCTCAAAACATCTAAAACTTGCTTTACATGCTTAACATGCTCTTCACGAGATTTGCTAAAAATCAAAATGTCATCCAAGTAGAAAATAACACAATCATCAAGAAAAATCCTTAAGACATCATTCATAACTCTCATGAAAGTAGCAGGAACATTGCAAAGTCCAAAAGGCATTACCATCCACTCAAACAAACCTTGCTTTGTTTTGAAAGTTGTCTTCCATGTGTTTCCTTCGACAATCCTAATCTGATGATATCCTCTTCTCAAATCTAACTTAGTAAAATACTTAGCATTTTCAATTGATCAAGTAAATCATCAATTCTAGGAAGAGGATAGCGATTCTTTACCATAATCTTGTTCAAGGCCCTGAAATCTACACACATATTCCATGTACCATCTTTCTTTGGCACTAACACAATTGGAGATCCACATGGCGATGTGCTTGGCATGATGACCCCTTTGTCAAGAAACTCTTGGATTTGTTTTCTGATTTCAACATTCTCCATTATTGACATCCTATACATACCAATGTTTGGAAGAGGACAATCTTGTTGCAATTGTATTTCATGCTGGATACCCCTTCTTGGAGGTAATCCCTTTGGTTTCTGAAACATCTCATCATATTGGTTACCAACCTCATACAGATCATATTTCAGCTTTGCATCACAACCTTGGAATTTTTTTTTTTCAATATTATCTCTGGGTTTAATCATCAAGAGAACAAAATTCTTACTAGCATTGACTAATCTCTTCATTTGTCCTGCATTTACAAGTGACAAATTCATCTTCTTTGAATGTGCTCTAACAATGTACTCAACTCCATTTTTAAACAAGTGATACTTATTCTCATGACGATGAAAAATGGCTCTTCTATCATATAAGTATGGGCTTCCCAACACAATACCATATATATCCAAAGGAATAACATCAAGCTCTACCTCATCTATAAAATTTGCAGTGATGGCAAACTTAAGTTTACACCTTGTCACCTGCAATTTAGCATTGTCACATATCCATCCTAGAGGGTATGGTTTATGATGTGGAATAGTTTCCAAATTTAATTTCTTGATAGTGTCTTCAAATATAAGGTTTGCTTGAGATCTAGTATCAAAAATAGTATCTGTCTTGGTATGCGTTGAAATAACCCTTATGTGAAAAAGTTCTATTCTTTCTTTTTCTTGTTGAGTTTCATTGAGATTACTATTACTTGAAGAACTAGTACTTGCAATAGAACCCTTACCTTGATAACCCATGGCTGTAATTTTCATTTCATCACCCGAATCAAAACCTAAATCATGTTTTATGGTTGCATCAGTCTTTGACTTCCCTTTATTGCCAAACTTTTTGGGTCTTCTTTCAGGATGAAGTTTCCAACAATGGTCTTCATCATGGCCATCCTTTGAACAATGTTTGCATGCAAATTTTTCTCCCTCTTTCTTAATAGAAGCATTTTTTTTTCCATTTCCCTTGAACTTATTCTTTCCTTTGTCTTCATGACTGAAAGCCTTCTTGTTACCCTCATGAGTTTCATTCCTTCCTCTGGCTTCCAAATGAGTTGCCTGAACACAAACTTCATCTAGATTTGAAGGGTTAAACATGAGTATTGTATGTCTCAAGTAACTATGTAAAGCTCCAATGTATTTGAGTAAAGTTTCTTGAGAAGACAAATCTACTCCCAAAACCAAAGCTCTTCTCCTAAATTCTTGAGTAAATCTTTGCACATTTTTCCCTTTAGCTTGTCTAAAAATTTTCCAATCCATAATAGCTTTCTGCATATATGCCAATGGATACAATTGCTTTTTAATTTCAACAATAAAATCATTCCAAGAGGTTAAAATTTTACCATGTTTCTTCATGTCCTCTTGAGTCTTGGCTTCCCACCAAATGAGTGCTAGACTATCCAATCTTAAAGAAGCAAGTTGAATCTTAGTTTCATCATCTTGAATTTTTTGTATCCTACAATACACCTCAATCTGACGAATCCAGTTATCTAATTTCTCAACATTTACCTCTCCATTGTACATTGGAAATTCAAATTTAATATCAAGCTTTAAAAAAGGAATTTGTGGAGGAATTTTACCATGTTCCCTTGGATAATTTAGAAGAGGTTGTAACTGGTAGAAGAAGAGGAAGATGGAGGTGAGGGAGGTGGAGTAGCACCATTCCCTCCATTTCCTTTTGGATTTTTATCACCACTATCTCCCTTGTTCTTTGAAGGGTTGGAGCCTTCACCTTGCAACCTTGTATTTCTTTCTTCCATCAAGACTTTCATCATTTCCCTCAAATCCATGAAATCCTTTCTGAGATCTTCATCTTATGTAGAAATATTTTCATGACTCTCTTCATGAGCCATACTTGGTGAATTCCTCCTTGAAGCTTGAGGTGATGATATAACCTTTCTTCTTGAAGGATGAGAAATTGGCTCTAAAAGTTGACCTTCTCCTCTTGTGAGTTTCAACCTTGTGAGCATTAGAAAAAAAACACTTACAAATAATCAAGCCTTCAAAAACCTATGCTCTGATACCAACTTGATCTGAAAATGATAAAGGCTTGTATTCTTGAAAATATTTGCAAAGTTTTGTTTAAGTGTGCTTATGCATAAGGATCAATTTGCAAACACAAATTTTATAGAAAATTACACATTCAAAATGAAAAATAATAACCAACAAATATAGTTAACAGTAAACACATAACACAACAAATGATAAAGGAGTTCACCCCTCTCTTGGGCTACATCTCTTGGTCCAACTTCCAATGGATATTTTATATTATTTTCTCAAAGTGATAAAATATGTGCTTTACAATACTCAAATTGCCAAATAGATGGATCCAATGGCTTCAAAATGTCGAAAAACCCATAGCTAGGATTTTTTGGCACCTGATTTGGCCAAAAATTGAAGAAGATAGGCTTCCTAGAAGTTCCCCTTGAAACTTGTTGTCGCTGGATCACCAAAATGGACCTATGTGTGTCCAACCTAGCCTCTACGCATTTTTCCGTGCTTAAACCTAGAACCGGGCACATAACCGCAACATGTGCGCAACTGTAGAATGGTTAGGGAACCTAGCCCCCTAACCATAAAGGCATAGGACGTATGGGTCATGTGACTGCGCCCCCCACACACAAAAGGGCTAAGTCCAAAATCGAATGAACAACCGACAAGTGTCGGTGTGTGGATTAAACCATTGTCAATTTTAAACTCCCGTGCAATTTTTTAACCATTGGTCATATGTATTGACAACACAATAGCGGGGTGGGGCTAAGCCCCAACCCGACCACGCACCGGAATATACACCAGTTCAAACTTAAATATATTAAAACCCATATATATAATAAAAATTAATGTGTGGGCTATTGGTAACCCATGTCGTGTAAAGGCACTCCACCTTAGCGGGAGTTCCAGGGTTCGACCCCCATGGACTCCATATAATTTTAACAACGAAACCAAAAATGGTGCCACGTGGCAGCCCATGTCTAGGCCACGTGTCACCTTCCCACTTGTCAAAAATGTGCCACGTGTCGAGATATGATTCGACCTCACAATTGCCAATTGTCTGCCAACTCAGGACCTGCCACATCAACGTACGACCCTGCCACATCAACATACAACACTGCCATGTCAGCGTATGACCCTGCCACATCAGCAACTATATGGACTGTACGGACTGTACAGTCAGCAATTTGTTTTTGCATGTTTGACCATTTGAATAGAATGCGATATCTCACTCATCCAATGTCTGTTTGAACCCATTTGAGTTGCGTTGGGTTTGTGACAATGAGGCCTACGCACCTGTTCGATTTGAAGCGATTTTGAGCACTTTGATTTTTGAGAAAAATTTGATCTTCTGGATCATCCGCGAAATTCATCTCCTATATTTTTGATGGCCGGTGCTGGAGGTGCCAGAGGTGAAGGGGTTGGTGGACAAGAAAATATACCCGTTCAATCCCCTCAAATATTTTCCAATTTTTCTACTATGTATGCTCATTTAGTTCATCTTGTTGTCTTACACGATTTAACTGAAAATTTCATGAAAAGCCTCCCTAAATTCACAAGAGAATGGGATTTAATAGAAATAGAACATATAAAAAATTTCGAAAAAATTGCTAATATTCTTGGTATTGAGCATGGAGATCTTTACATGAGACTATTGGTACAAAATTTTGAAGGACAGGTAAGAACTTGGTTCATAGGACTTCTAGTAGGTTCTATACCATCGTATAATGATCTGGAAACTTACTTCATAAGGCAATGGGGTGAGAAAAAGGATCATCTTTACTACTTAACCAAATTCAGAGCCTTAAGAAAGAAGACATCAAAATCAGTCCTAGATTTCATTCAAAGATTTAATAATATTTATCACAAAATGACGACTGAAGTTAAACCTTCCCAACCAGCTACAAAATTCACTTTCGTAGGAGCTATTGATTCTGATTTCGCTCTACTTTTAAGAGAAAGAAGATCCAATACATTAGTAGGGATTCAAGATGATTCTATAGAGATTGAATCAAATATGATGGCATCTGGAAGGTTGAAAACTAAAGTTGATATGGGAACAAGGGAACCTGGGTGTTTTAAAGAACATGCAGGGCCCTCTTGATCTGGAAAATTTGCAAAGGAAAAAATGGATGAGATGGAAAAAATTATTAAATATTTATCAAACAAAATTTCCATGATGGAATTGGAAACAACCAAACCTGATCCATATGTTATAAATCAATTCAGGAGAAATCCTAATCCTCAAATACAACAAAGACAAATAAAAAATGAGGAACAAAAGATTCAGGCTCCTTTTAAAACTGAGAATTTCATGGAGAGTGATGAGGTGCAAGATTACGATGAATTAGATGAAGATCTAAACAACCCCAGCGATGATGGTCTTCAACCCCACTTAACCAAACAAGATTATGATAAGTTATTAGATATGGAATCTTTGTTTAATGATGATGAAAATATCAATACTTTGGGAGAATCTGCATACAATGGTCTCATTGATTTAATAATGGTCAAGCTTCAACGTAAATATATATATATATATATATATATATATATTAACTAAAACGGTTATGTGATTTATTAAATGGGAAATACAACTGACCGAAGCCTTACATCCTTCACAAATCCATCTACTATCTTTTACACGTTGTTTTCCTTTTCAAGGAATACAAATTTTGATTGGATCTCCATCATTTATGCTTAGTTCTCCTTGGGCCAAAAGGCAACCTTTATTGGCTAAAGTATCTGCTTCTTTTCTTGAATCCCTGAGTATATGGTAGCAGTTGAAGGAGGTGAAGTCCTGGAGAATGTGTCTTAGTCTTTGTAGGTTCTTATTTAGGCCAACATCATTGAATTGTCCTCCCGAATGTATCTTTTTGATCAAGATTTCAGAATCTCCAAACGTTTGTAGGTTCTGGTGGCCTCTTTCCTTGACTATCTGGTAGACTTTTATCAAACCCAAGATTTCTTCTTGGTTGTTGGTTCGCTTTCCGAGTCCCTAACTGAAGGTTTCTAGAGATGTCCCTTTGCTGGAGTAAATGATTCCTCCAGCTCCCGTTGTACCAGGATTTCCTTTGGAGGCGCCGTCGAAGAATATTGTAGTTATTCCTTGCTTCTGCCACCATCTTTGGAAAGTATCATGATTGTCTCTTAGCCTCCACTTTGTTTCGAAATGGGGTTTTTCAATGCTTTGGGTCCGGAGAGTGAGCACAGAGTTATCGAGCCAGTTCTTTTCTTCCTACTGCAGCAAGATGTCTATTTTGTGGGTTTGAGAACTCAAAGTTTCTAAGAGGAGACATTTTTCTTTCATTGCAACCTTGCTGGGGGTCCACGCTGTATTGTTGAAGATTTGCTCATTTCTTGCAAGCCATAGCTTCCAGCACACATACTTAGGGATGGAGATCCAGACTCTGGCCCATAGCGTTTTCATTGAAAGCGAGGGATAGCAGTCCTTAGAGGTTGTAAAAAGATATACAACTGAGATGTTAGAGGAGGCAGCGAACTTGAGACCATGGAGGGTAAGGAGCCATACTTTGTTTGCAAATTGATAGCCTACAAAAAAATGGTCAGATGTTTCCATGGCTTCTTTGCATAGAGCACATCTGTGAGGGCCTGCAATGTTTCTTTTCATTAAATTTTCATTGGTCATAATATTTTTGTGCATTAGAGTCCAGAAGAAAAAATTTACCTTGGGAATCATAGTAGAGTCCCATACCTCCTTCCAAATATTTGTTGGGGGTGGTCTGTCTTTCTGGCGTTGAAGCATAGCATAACCTTTGGCTGTAGAATAACTCCTTGTATATCCCCAGCCCCATTTGTCTTTTTTAGTCTTGTCCACAGGTGCTACATCTCGGAGCTCTGGTTTGAGCATTTCAAGTTGTTGGTGGAGGTGATTTGGAACATTGCCGAAATGCCAATATGACCAGGAGTCATCCTCATTCCATTTAGAGATATCGTTGATACTATTTTCCCTCTGTGGGCAAGAAAATGTGAATTTCGTTCAAGTTGGAGTTTGAGGCAAGGGACGGCCTCCCCATTACCTGATCTGTCCATAGGTAAGTCCATCTGCCATTTCCAGGAACACAGTACAGATCCTGGGTGAAGATTCACATCCCTTTGAGGCACAGTTGCCATAGATGCGTTCTTTTCCTGTAGGAAGCATTTTGTAAATTTCAAATTTTAGCACTGGGAATGTATTTGTGCAAAAGTGTTTTACTGATAGGATGAGAAGGCTCATTGTGCATCTTCTATAGGATTTTGCATCCAAGAGCAGTGTTGACAAGAGTTGGCTCTCTAATCTGGAGCCCTCCTTCTCTCAGAGGCAGATTTATTGTTTCCCATATGACCAAATGGAACTTGTGTTGATTCCCTTTACCACTGTGCCACAGGAAATCTCTCAGCAACTTGTTGATTTGCCCAGAAATCGATTTGGGTGCCAGGAGATAGGCTTCTTGGTAGATCGACAGTGAGAAGAGAACTGCCTTTATCAATGTTAATTTTCCTCCGTGTGTGAGCCAGTGTCCTCCCCAGGCATCAATTTTCCCTTTAATTTTTGTTAGGACTCCTTCCCACAGGTTGACTTTATTTATGCCCAGTGATAATGGCAGCCCAAGGTACTGTATCTTTTCCCAATCTGCATACCCTTTGAACCCCAGTGTGCGAGCAATCTTTTGAGTTTCATGTTCTGTTGCATTCCAACTATAGAAAACACTTTTCCTTTCACTTATCAAGGCTCCTGAAACTTTGCAGTAATATTGAAGAGTTCTCTTGAATGCAGAAGCTACTCTGTTTGAGGCTCCTCCTAGCATAAGAGAGTCATCCACAAACAGAGCATGATTAATAGGCTTAAGGTCCTTCGTAATTCTCAAGCCTGCAACATCTCCTATTAACCTTTCCTGATCCAACTTCCTACTGAGTGAATCCCCCATTAAAATGTACAGAAAAGGAGAGAGAGGGAAGCCTTGCCTCAACCCCCTCAAATATTTAAAGAACTCTATTGGCCTCCCATTTACCAAAGGTTCTATCCATGGGCTGTGGGTTCATGCTTGTATCAGGTTTACAAACTCTTTCTCAAATCCGAATGAGAGTAGCACTTGATATAGGAAGGACGGATTTACTCTGTCAAAGGCGTTAGCCATGTCTAACTTGATCAACATTCCCTTCTCTTTTCTGAGTTTGCTGGAATGCATAACTTCCTGAACTAGGATTACATTGTCTAGGATGTGCCTCCCTTTGACGAATCCTCCCTGCGATTCTGAGATGAGTTTTCCCATCAAAGGTTTTATTCTGTTTGCAAGGAGTTTTGCAATTATCTTATAAGAGGCATTGCAGAGGGATATTGGCTTGAATCTATTAAAGGAGGCGGGGTTTATTTCTTTCTGGATTAAAGCGAGAAACGTTGAGTTGGTGCCACCTCCCAGTTTTTCTTTCTGTAGGAATCATTTTATCATTTTCATGAGATCAACTTTGATTATATTCCAACATATCCTGTAAAAATGAATAGTGAACCCGTCTAGCCCTGGAGCTTTGTCAGGGGCCATGGACCAGATGATTTTACTGATTTCTTCTTTGTTGGTTGGGCTCAATAGTGTTGTATTATCTTCTTTTGTAACCAGAGCCGGGATGTTCTTGAGGAATTCCTTGTTGCCTTCTTTGTTATCATCATTCTCTTTGTTGTAAAGATGGTGGAAGTGTGAGACAACGACAACCTTTATTTGTTCTATTCCTTTGCAAATATTCCCATCATTGATTGTGATTTCAGATATGTGATTCCTGGAGAGCCGGGCTTTAAATTGGCGATGGAAGTAAGATGTGTTTCTATCTCCGGATTCCAACCATAAGCTGCGGGATTTTAATCTCCAATATTCTTCTTCGGTTCTGAAGGAGTGGTAAGTTTTTCTTTGGATTGCTTGTTCCTTTTCCAAATCTGTGTTAGCAATATCTTTTATTTCCATTTCATTCTGCAACTTTCCCAACTACTGCACTAGCTCCTTTCTTTGGGTGTTGGGATTGCTTTCCAGGATTTTTCTCCATTCCATGAGAGATGTTTTTGTTATTTTTAATTTATGTTCCCAGACAAAGTGGGGAGACCCAGTTACTATGGTGGCCCATGCCAGTCGGACTGTCTCATAGAAACCGCTCTTTTCTTTCCACAAAGGGTTGAATCTGAACAGGATTGGGCCTAAATTTTCTTCTTCCTCTATCAAAAGTAGGATGGGTTTGTGATCCAAGGTAAGATTGGGGAGGATGGTTGTGGAGATTAGCTTCCTTTCCAACAACAAAGTTCTTTGAACCATAAACCTATCCAATCTAGCAGCAATGTGTTCCTCCCCTGTCCTATTATTGGTCCAGGTGTAGAGCCCTCTGCGTGGTTTAAAATCCATTAGATCCCATTGTTGTATCATGTCTTCTACTACATGGATCTGTTGATCGTTGCTGGTCCTTCCTCCCCTCTTTTCTTTTCCATTCATTACTAGGTTGAAATCTCCAACAATGATTATATTGTTTGGGAAAATTAGTTTTAGATACTCAATTAAAGTTTTCCAACAGTCTTTCTTTTCGGAATGCAAAGTTGGTACATAAAGATTGAATAATGCAATGGTTAACTTACTTGTTGTATGCTTTAGTTATGTGAAGCTCCAATGCTGAGTGTTGTAGGAGTTGACGAGGCTGAACTGCTCTTCCTTCCATAGTGTTGCTATTCCTCTAGAGGAGCCCCTTGCACTGATTGCTTTCCCTGTATTCTTCTGCCATTTGTTTTTACTAATCTCTAGAAGGGCTTCCCCTTCGATTTTTGTCTCTTGGAGCATGAGAATGTCTGATGGTTCCACTTTCATCAGGTCCTTAACTGCTTCGATTTTCGTCGAGTTCCCTAGACCTCTACAGTTCCAAGAGACGATTTTCATTACTTACTATTGGGGGTGGATGGGCCTCCTCCTTTTTGAGACCTTATTCTTGTGCTTCTGTCAATTGCCATTTCTATGGTGGGTTGGTTCCTTGGGTCTTTTGTCTTTCTGCCTCTTCCTCCCTTGCTTCTTTACGGGACTTCCTTCCTGCTCTTTTGGCTGGCCTTTCTAAGATCTCATCCTCAGAGGAGATTACTGGTTCTATCATTTTCTTTCTGGCTATGTCTGCATATGAAGGAGAGGGGGATGCATCCAGGATTCCTATCATTTTACCTTGTTCCCCTGTATCTTTCATTTTTGGGGGGGATTTTGGATGTTCCCTGTTGTCCATAATTATTTCTGGCTCTTCTATTTCCTTATTGAGCTTTTCTGTTTGCGTTGATGATTGCAGCGTGGGGTTGGGGTCCCCGTCGAGTTGTTCTTGCTCCAGTTGCCCGAGATTGTCACTCTTCATTGTTCCTTTTCTTCTAGATCTTGTTGTCCCTGTTTTCTGAACTGTGATCCACTGGATTGTTTTCACATTCTCACTTTCTTATGCATTCTTTTTTTTGCAGTGCCTTGCGAAGTGACCGTATCTGTGGCAGTGCCACAATTTAATGGTAACTGCTCATAGTCTAGCTCCTGGATATGCATCCAATATTCCGCAGTTAATTTGATTTCCTCTGGTAATCCCACTTCCAAATCTACCTCCACACAGATCTAGGCGCATGAGTACTGATCTTTCCTTGGTGATTGATCGATGTACCTTCCGAGCTTGTTGTCGATTGCATGTAGTGATTTTTGGTTCCAACAGTGTAAAGGGAGATGGGGTAGGAAAACCCACACTGGAACGGTGGATGGGACATCCTGAGCTGGATCGAAATCCGGGGTCCATTTGTTCATATATAACCCTTGGGGTCCCATGAAATATGGGTCATTTCTGAAGATGAGGCTTTTATCTTCAGAGTTTTCAAAGACAAAAATGAAGTAGCCTTTCCCTACGAAATGACTCTTTATCCCTTCTGAGATGAGCGGGCTCTAGTTCCTCTGCACCCAGGCTTCGACGGATTTGGGAGAGGGCCAGATCCCGGTAAATTGCCCAATGAGGCCTCTGTCTGCAAGATTGATTGTCGACCTACAAGTTTCTTCTAATGGTTCTACGCTTGGGATGCATTCCAGTTTCTTGACAAATTTTTGTTGAGCTGTTGACGACTGTCTCTTGGAAGCCTCGGCCAGTATTTTCCTGAAGGCCTCGATCTCTGGAAAAGGGGGAGAGGTGGGGACGGATCCCCCACCAGCGTCCATGGCTAGGGGGCCCCTGCTCGTTGCTCGCGGGGTTGTTCTCCACGCTAGGTCACGCTCCTCACACCCTCTCCCTCCTCACGCGTTCACATCAATATGAGAAATATCCAAGATTCAACGTAAATATGATTTGATGCCAAGACAAACAAATTCTAGAAATATTCCACCAAAAAATATCTTATCACAAAACAAAGAAAATGAAGAAGCAGTCACAAAACCGTCAAATGAAACACAACCTGCTCGATCAAAGCAGGTTGAAACGAAATCAATACAGACTAAGAAGCCAGAAAATACACAAGTTGAAGTTCAGGCCAAGGAGATTGAAAAATCAATTGGAACTTTCAATCTAGAAAATGAACTAAATAAAATTAAAATTCCAATGCCTCTGGTTGAACTTTGCTAGAAATCCAATCTATAAAAAGAAAATTTCTAAAGAAATTGATTTTTCTGATGTTGAATGTCAAGTTGATGTTATCAATTTGGAGGATGATAAACTTACAATCATTTTTGGACCACACATTGAAAATAGTAAGGATCCTGTTGCTACTTTCTATATTACACTGACCGTGCATGATCATTTACTTCACAATTACATGTTAGACTCAAGAGCTTCACATAATTTAATACCTGAGATTATCATGGAAAAATTGGGTCTTGAAATTAATAGACCTTATCAAGATATATACTCATTTGATTCTATAAAGGTTAATTGTCTAGGTATGATTAAAGATTCAGTTGTAAATTAACCTCAGGTTCGTGTGAAGAGTATTCTTATGGATGTGGTTGTTGTTGACATTCCTACCAATTATGGAATGCTTCTATCTAGATCTCGGGGTGCCAATCTAGGAGGATTGATTCATCTAGACATGATGTATGCTACAATTCCAATATTTGGTGGACAATTTACTCGGATGTATAGAGAAACTATACTGGAATATACTGTAAGTGACCCTCAAAGCCCCAATAACTACCCAGTCTATGTTGTTGATCAAGATTTAGGAAATTGTATATTATCCATAGATGATGATTTTGAAGAGTGTATAGAAGAAGAAAATAAAAAAATAGAGTTTTCAAAGAAAAATATGAATGTTAGAGAAGGAATGTGGAAAATGTTCTTCGATGGTGCTTCATCTTGCGAAGGAGAAGGAGTTGGAGTTTTATTTGTGGCACCAGGTGATGAGTATGTTATTCATTTCTCTTATAGATTGCAATGGGATATCGATTATACTAATAATGTATGTGAGTATGAAGATTTAATTTTAGGATTATAAGCTGGAAGAAAGTTAAAAATCGAACATCTGATATTTTATGGTGATGATGATCTCATTGTAAAAAAAATAAAACAAAAATATCAATCTAATCATCTGAGATTGATATCGTATAGAAATTGTTCCTGGGATCTAATAGAGAATTTCTTCTTGTTTTTTTAATATTTACTCTATTCCCAAAATGCAAAATCAACAAGCTGAATCTTTATCCAAAGTTGTTGTGACTTTCATACCACCTATCGTTATGAAGATGAAATATCATATTGAGATAAGACACAGACTTTCAATTCTAAACAATGTCCAACATTGGCAGGTGTTTGAAGATGATGAAAAAATCAAGCAGTTCCTGGAAATGGTAGATGATTTTTCTGAGACCCACATAGATCAAGAAAATCATAATGATCCTGCTTGGATTTTGCAGGAAGGTGACAACCCAAAAAAGTTCCAAGATAAAATTGCAAATCACCGCATACTCTTACTTAAAAACAATCTGATTCCCAAAGGTATTGTCCCTTTATAAAGGTTATTTGACCAAGATGATATACCTTTAAAGTCTACTTTTCGACCTCAACCCAAAGAAGTTGAATATTGTAATGTGGGAACTAATGAAAATCCCAAAATGGTCAAAATATCAAAATATATTCCAACACAAATATATGATGAGATACTTAAACAATATAAAGATGTTTCTTCATGGTCTTATGAGGATTTAAAAACCTATGATACTTATTTTATTGAGCACAAAATTCCCTTATATCATGGTATTAAGCCTTTCAAGAAAAATATTAGACAGATAAACCCAATTCTTCTGCTAGTAATAGAAAGGGAGGTTAAAAAACTACTTTATGCAAAAATCATTGTTCCCCTCAGATACTATGAATGGGTGTTACACATTCTTTTAGTCACCCTGGTGATGCTTCTATAGCATGTGTTCAAGCTCCCAAAAGAACCTTTCTTCATGAGAAAAGTGATTGGCTTCCTCTTCTTCAAAACCTTGTTAAGTAAGGACGTCGCAGGCCAAGCATAAGATATAGTGCGGTGATGCCTAATCGTCGTAGTCTGTCATGAAACTTCCTTGCAACATTTGTGTAGGATCCTATAGCCAGGGTGCCACGATGTTTAAGGACTAAGAAAAGGTCAAAGTTCACGAAGGTTCTAGAAGGGAATATTCTAGAATATGAGGTGGCATATGTATGGTTGGGATTCTACTTTCTTCTCTGATTTGGTGGGATCATCCTAATCTCTTTAACCATCTCTCTTTCTCTTATAGAAGAATGGGTTTCTCATGGAAAAGGTTAAGCAAGAAAACAAGTAAGAAAGGAATTAATGAAAGAATAGGATGAGAATTTTCTAGGGGATTTTATTTCAATTGATGCTTGAGATATTCATTGGTCCATCAAGTTATTGTGGATCTTCTTCATGCAAGTTTGGAGCAAGTGCGCATTTTGGAGAAAAGGGCCACCAAAAGGGAACCTTGCAACATCAAGGTTGTTTGGTTGTATCTTCCACTTTTACTTAATATAATACAGTGGCATGTTTCTTTCCCATAAAACCATTTTCATTTTATTACGCCTCCTTGATCACATGTGTAAGTTTTCATTGAATATACTATTGTTTCTTTCACTTTAGTTGGTTTGTGTTTCATTGCAGATCCAATATCACAAGAGAATCGAAGCAGAGTAGGGACAACAAATACATAAGGAAGAAATATTCAAAGGTATTTAACTCATCTCTTGTTTGATAGTAAATTCAATGATTAAAAATGAGGGAAAGCGTCATGTCCTGTCTTGTTTTGTTTTAGATCCAGGTGGATCTAGGGAGATCATTTTATGTCCGCATTCACCGATTTATCCAATAACAAAATTGGAGACTCCACTAGGGATACAACTTGTTTTTGGTTTTTTTCTGTCCACTTTCCTTTAGCCTACTTCCTTTTATTTTAATCTAGTCTTTGAGTCTATGGGGGATCCATCTAGACTCTCTGGATCTGAAAGTTAATTTAGAATCTTTGTCCTTTTTCCAATTTTTCTTTTTTTACAGAGATAGTCACACTGCATTTAATATGCATTCTGTGACATCCCTGGATCACCACACCCTACCTGTTTAGACTAGTGTGGAACCTCTGCATCCTATCCCATAGCTAGCTTGGAGAAACCTCAAATCACTGCACTATACCTTACTGTTGGGTTGCGACGTTTCTTGTAGAATTTATTGGATTAGGTAATTTTGTCTTATGTCACTCAATTTTTCTTTCATCACCTAGGAAGAACTTTTGGTACCAGTATCTGACTATTTTCAGAGTTTAAAACTTCTTGTTGATTGGTTTTTAGGGATTGAAAACCCTTCTTCATAATTTTGCAAGTTTTTACTTCTTGCTTTTTGTCAACAAGGACATAATCTCTAGATTTAAATCTAAGTGCTTGAATTATAAAAGTATTTGATTTGATTTAAATTTTTGGATTTTTTTACATTTTTTCGATTGCTTGTTGATTGGAAAATTATTTTCGTTTTCATTTAGTGAAACACTTTCTTTTTATCTTCATTTTTATCTTCATTGAAAGTTTGATTTGGGTATTTGTTGAGTGTATCTATTTTCTTTGATTACTTTTCCTTTCTTCATTATATCCCTGACTTGGTTTTGGAAAGGAAGAATTAAAGTCATTTATTCTTTTTAAGTAATCATTCATAAGAAAAAAATTTACATTCAATTCTTTTTTTTACAATGGAAAAAATTGGGAAATTTCATTGCTTATGATTGTTTGAAATCATGTTCATTCAAGAAAAAGAAATTACTTTCATGTTTCTGAAGAAATACTTTCTCCCTATTGTAATTAGAGTTCATCGAACTGAAACATTGCATCATTCATATCTTCTTGCACATTATTGGGTGAAGGTCTCATACAACATCAATTTAATCTCCATCTCCCTCTTGTGTAAACAACAACCTCTAAAATACTACGTAATTTTAAAATTTATTAGTAACTTTTATTTTCTAGAAACTCTTTTACACCAAAATTAGCTAGGTAGCGCTTTGGAATAGGTTGTGAGGCACACTCTCCAAATAATAAAACACACTATATCATATTGTGATAGGGAGTGTTCAAATCCAATCGAAACATTTTTTTCCTGGGAAGCCCTTCTCACACAAGGGTCAAACAAGAGTTACTCACCCTTGTTTGTCGGTATTGGTGTAGAGATTGTGCATATTATGGGGGTCACTTGAAGGTATACTCATAATTATGAGTGGAATCCTTTAGAGTTGATTTCGGGCTCGATATCCTACCCTTGCGCATGGATCGGACTGTCAGTTGTTTCCCCAGGAATCACTTTTGTTCTTGGTAACCTTAGTAACCTATATCTTTAGGGTCTTACATGAGGTGACTATGGAGGGGAAAGTATTCATGGTACCTAGAGTCGACGTTGGCCATACTCACTCGGCCTCCTTGGAGGGTATACCCACGATTATGTGTGGGATCTTGCACCAGGGTGTAAGTCCATTAAGCAGGACGTCAATGTAAATTTTCCACCTACTCTATCCTAGCCCCTTCTTGTCTTGACTTCGCAACATTGGATTTCATCACCAACTAGTGACTTCGACATAAGAAGGATTTTTTTCTTGGTTTGATTTCTAGATTTTATTAGCGAGTGTTGTTTGTTTACGTAGTTGACCATAGATTTTTTCTATAAAATATTTGGTTTGTCCAACATCGACCCTCCACGCCATTCACGTAGGATGCAAGGGCTACCCCCGAAATATCTAGAAGTTTATCTCCCTTTGCCTCCAAATTCACCGAAGGTCTCTCGCGAGGGGAGAGCAATCTAGGACACCATAACCTCATGAGTAGAAAGTTTTGACTCTTTAGAAAATTTATGAATTATTTTCAACTCTCTAGAGGCTTTCTGAATTCCTCCTAAATATGAGAGACCTATTATTCAGATGAATTCATCAAGAGAACTTGTTGTTGACACTTCTGGAATACCGACCAAACCCCATACAGGCCCTGGAGTCATTAATCCCCTTTGGTCTACAAACATATTTAGAAACCTTCCTCGCATGGTGTGGGACCTTTACGGCAAATTGGGGGCAAGTCTTGATCCATCTATCGTATCACAACTTCCTAAAACATCTATTACCTACACGATACCTTTAGAGAACTTTGTTGGTACAACTAGAAATATCACCATCGTTCCAGACACACAGTCAGTTGGTCCTAGCTCAACGTTTTCTCTCCAGATGGCCCATTCTACTATGGTCCCACACATTACGACTATTCCTACTGGGAATGTGGTGGTTAAAGAAGCTCCCATTGGCACACCACTCTCCTATAGACCTATCTCGTCACTTCCACCTAGGTATGATGTTTTGAATCCTTCCTAGGTCCTCTCTGGAGGGTTTTATCCACATTTTATTGGGGGATATGGACCTAGTGGCTCCAATCCAATTGGAAGCACCCATCATGCATTCACTTCTGGTTACCAGATCCCCATTGGAGGGCAATCTCACGCTGGAGGGAAACCTTAATTTGGGGGTCCACCACAGAATGGGGCAACACCACATGTTGGGGGGGAACCTCCACTTGGAGGAAAACCTCAGATTGGACTCTATAAACCACTATATGGACATAACACATTGGGATCACTAGACCAAATTTGGAACCTTCTTGCCCAAAGAAATCCACAATCATCTAGGGGGAAACAACCTCAATTCAACTATTTTGTACCCCCTCACTCTGGTCAGCCATATCTCGGTTCTTTGAATCATAATTGGGGTTTGAACATTCACTCTAGTGTCCCTTTTCAAGGGAACATCTCTAATCAACCCAACCCGATGGGATATATGCCTCCAAATCCTCCAAGGCAAAATCTGTCAGGACTCTCCACTTACATGCAAATTGCTTATGTTCCTACTTGTATACCAATGATAATTCCTCACCAAAGTCACCAGTATCCTCACGTGAATAGATAGTTTCCTTTTCTAGCCACTTTGGATTTACCCGACTTGCCCAGAATCTTGAATGATCCTATCTTGCATTCTCCCCATTGGCTCGTTATACTATCCAAATTACCGTCCGACATTCCCAAGTTTGATGGTTGACCGAGAGAAGACCCAAACAATCATGTTATGACCTTTCACCTTTGGTGTTCGTCCAAATATTTGATGGACGACTCCATTCAGTTACTCCTCTTCCAACAAACTCTCACGGGTTCAACGACAAAGTGGTACATAGAATCAACACCCTCACCATGGATTTTCTCACACATTACCAACTACCAATCCACTATGAGAGAGGAACCAAGATTTTGAGTTCCTTCAAGAAATCTTCTGCCACTCACATTTTTTATTACATTCATGAGTGGAGACAGAGGAGACGCTTGATCAAAATCGACCTTCTTGATCAGTTATTGGTTGAATGGTTCACCAAATCATTCATTAGTAAAATCGTCTGTAGTATTTCCATGGGTGGAGTTGTCACTAAAGAGTAGGAAATTAGTCGTGCTCAGTACCTAGATATCGTTTATTCGCAAACAATCACTCTTTATGACTTGATCCCTGGCGCTCCTCACCCTTCAACCTCAACTACTTAGATAGCCTAAACATCTTCTCATGGTGTTGATTTTGTGATTGGAACCTTCCATGCTGACGCTAAATCCACATAGGCCACTCAAACCAATCCCAAATCTACTACTTCTAATGTTCAAAGTGCTCTGACTCCTACTCCTTCTACTGACAAAACTTTTGAGGTTAATTCAGTTCAATCTACCCCTTTTGGCAAAAAAAAATCTAAAAAAGGAAAGGGTAAGAACAAGGGGGATAAAAATAATAATCCACAATCCAATAAACCCAACACACAATCTACTGATGATAAGGATAAGCATAAACCTTGATATCCTTGTCTTATATGTGGTGATGATCACTACACGAAAGATTTTCCAAGACGTGTTGAGGTCACTAAGTTCCTTCAAGGGATCAGGAAGTCTCCCACACCTATCATTTTGTCACAACCTTTCCCTTCTCAAGAGCAGGTCCAATTGGTCAGTCATGACCAACCCTATCCTTCCACCACTTCGTATGTCCTTATGTGTACTAGTAATTATACTAAGAATGACGTTGCAATCACCACTCGAGCCAAAGATTATTCTCCTTCAAAATAGAAATTTGACAATTTACCACATTCATTGGTTCAACAACCTCCCTCAACTTCACCTCCCACTGGTCCTCTTCATCTTGAATGACTAGGTCCCGATACAGTTCTCCTCCCTCCTCCAAAGGGCATTGTTCAGAAGTTTGACTTGTAGAAGCCCTTTCACAAGACCTTTTACAAGAACCATCTGTGATGTCAGCTCTCAAAGTCTTTCAAAGTTTTCCCTCTCAATGAAAGGAATTGTTAAAGTCCATTGGCGGGATTGATCCTGTTAAAGGAATTTGATAATATTTGACCTAGAAGACCACATTCCAAGGCTACCTCCTCAGTTAGTGTTTCAGATTCAAGTTGTTATCGAGAACAAGAATATATGTAGAACTATTATTGACGATGGTGCCTCGTAATGTGTTATGTCAGTTAATTGTTGGGAATCCATTGGCTCTCCTCCCCTCACTGAATCACACAATACACTTAAGGATTTCAATGGTTCTGGTTTTAAACCCTATGGTGTTCTTCCCTCATTATTTATTATGTTGGAAGCAAAATTGGTCAATGTCAAGGTTGAGGTCTTTGATGCGCCTCTTGAGTATAACCTATTACTTGGCCATAGCTGGATTGATTCCATGCGTGTAGTTGTGTCTACACTTTTCTATGTGTTATGTTTCCCACATCAAGGAAAAGTCATTACAGTTGACCAATTGGCGTTTTTCAATTCTGATTCTCGTACTAGCAACGTATCGTTTATCTCGAAGACACCTCCTAGGTATGAGAATGTCGGTGTGGCTCTCCTGAAAGATTCAAATTTGATGGGTATCTTCCCAATACCACCACCTGATGTTCCACCTCCTTTTGTCACCTCAATCAAGATGATTTCCACCTCCGTCCACAAAACCCCCGCGACTCATGAACCATGGATAGTACCTGATCCTGGTGATTATCTTCGCTATGGCGAAAAAATGATTTTAAGTCTAGTTGAATCCGCTTATCAAGCCATTCAGTCGACAACCCCTTCTACACCCTCTCTCTATGATTCATCTCCCGATCTATTTCATGTGATTTTTCCTACCTTTGTGATGATAATGTCATTCATTTCCATGGAAGACACCCCATGGGACGATGGACATCATCGTTCCATTCTCTTCCTAGAACATCACACCATAGAGAGTTACCAATGGATTTCGACTCCATTGATTGTTGTTGTCATTTTCTTTATTCATGAGTCATCCCACAACCTGATATATGAAGGGAACCTGAGTAATATCTCACCCACAGTTCCTCTTGACATATATATTAAACCTGGAGTCGTCGGAAATATTCACATCAGAGCCTCATGTTCTATTGATGAGGTTGTCACTTATAAATCCATTTTTCAAGAATTTTGTGATGTTTTAACTTGGAGCTACGAAGAGATGTCGGGTATTGACCCTGATATCATTGTGCATGAGATTAAGACCCACCTAGATGCTAAACCTATCTAGTAGAGGCTTCGCCCGGTCCACCCTCGTAAATTCATTGCTATCAAGATCGAAGTTGAAAAACTTCTTGAGGATGGCTTTATCTATCTTGTGGCTTTAATTGATTGGGTCTCCAATCTAGTTCTGGTCAATAATAAACAAGGAACGATCCGTGTATGTGTAGATTATCAGGATATCAATAAATCTTGTCCTAAGGACAATTATCCAACCCCCTTGGTTGAACAAATTGTCGACGATTTCACCGAGAGAGAAATATTCTCCTTAATGGATGGCTTCTCTAGCTATAATCAGACTAATATTTTTCCCATAGATCAACACAAGACTGCTTTCATTTGTCCTTGGGGTACTTTTTCCTACCGGAAACTACCTTTCAGTTTGAAGAACACTGGTGCGAATTTTCAATGCACCATGTCTTATGATTTTCACGATATCAAGCACATCGTACAGTCATATCTCGATGATCTATTGATACATTCCATGCGTTCCCATGATCACCTGACCCATCTCCAAGCCATTTTTCTTCGTTGTCGTTACTATCATATACACGTGAACCCACACAAATGTGTTTTTTGTGTGGAGTTCGACCGACTTCTGGGTTTTATTGTGTCACTTCATGGAATTCGGGTACACCCTTTGAAGGTTGAGGCTATCCTTAATCTACCTCCTCCTTCCACACTACGCCAACTTCAAAGTTTGCAAGGGAAGGAAAACTTTTTGTGTCGATTCATTCCAAATTACGTCGAGTTAACACAAGGTTTTACTCGAATGTTGAAGAAAGGTTATGAGTTTGTATGGGATGATACCGCCAATAAAGCCTTTGAAGCTTTAAAACTTTCCTTAACCCGTACACCACTGCTTTTTCCACCGGATTATAGTCGAGACTATTTCCTTTACCTCACATCTTTGGACTCTACCATTGCAATGGTTTTATTCCAAGAATACGATTCGTACGACGAACATGTAATTTACTATTCGATTCAGAGTCTCACGACCACCAAAGCCAAATACCTACATGTGGAGAAACTGCCCTTGATAGTTGTTCAAGTTGTTCAACATTTTCGTCATTATATCTTATTACGTAAGACCACTGTTATTTCTAATTGCAACCCTATGCAACATATCCTTATGCACCAATTGCTAGGGGCAAGTACTCCAAATGGATAGTGATTCTACAGGAGTTCGAATTATAATTTGAACGTGCTAAGTCTAAGAAATATTTGGTATTTGCCGAATTGATATGTGACCTTCCCTCAATTAATACAACAAATGTGGCAGAGGATTCCTTACCTGATGAATCCCTTTTTCTGATCAGTTCTGATGATGTTTGGTACAGATATATTATCATTTATCTCTAGACTCAAACTTTCCGTCCTGACCTTTCTAGTATGGACCATCGTCATATATGGTATCAAGACCGTCAATACATAATTCTCAATGACACTCTTTATCGTCGTCTTGTTGACTCAATTTTTTGACGATGTCTCCCCTACGATGAGGCTAAGAAAGCTTTGAATGAATTACACTCTGGAGCATGTTGCGGTCATATGTTTGGGTATGCCACTTCCCAAAATATCTTACGAGAAGGATTCTTTTGGCCTTCTTTTTTTAAAGAATGTATCATTGTTGTCCATAAATTCCATGCTTGTCAAACATATAATAACAACATAAGATCCCATCCCACTCCTTTACACCTTGTAGTTTCCGTTGGTCCCTTCGCAAAATGGTGCATTGACTTCATGACATGTAACCCTCACTCAACCGGGGGGCATGGATACATCATTGTAGCTGTGGATTACTTCACTAAATGGGCTGAGGCGATGCCTACATTCGATAACACCAGGAAAACTGCAACACTGTTCATATTCAATCATATCATTATTCGGTTTGGTGTCCCCCAAGCTATCGTTACTAATCATGGTAGCCATTTTCAAAATTTCATGATGTCCGAGCTTACTGAAAAGATGGGTCTTCGGCATGAAAACTCAACCCCCTATTACCCACAAGGTAATGGCTAGGCTGAAGCAATAAACAAATTTCTCATTACTATTATTTGATGGATGATAGGAATTCATAAGACAAGTTGGCATACGATGTTGTTTTCATCATTGTGGGCCTACTGGACATCTATCAAGTCTGCCACTGGGCTTACACCTTTCCAATTATTTTATGGTATCGAAGTTGTTCTTTCGATTTAATGTGAGATACCATCTTTGTAACTAGATGTTGAACTTATTCCAAAGATCTCTACTGAAGAGGAACGTATTTTGTACCTAATGCAATTAGATGAAACCCATCGTGATTCTTCCCTGGTTATTGAATCTCAGAAAAAACATGTCAAATCCCAATACGACAAGCATGTCAAGCCACGTGTTTTCTCTGAAGGTGATCTAGTTCTCCTATACGAACAATATCATGATTTACTAGGAGTCGGAAAATTTGAGGCTATGTGGCAAGGCCCTTATATTGTCAAACGAGTTTTGGAGAAGGGATATTATGAGTTAGTGGATTATGATGGCATTCCTTTGAGTGAACCAAGAAATGGGCTTTACTTGAAGAAGTACTATGCTTATATTTCTTTGCATGAATGCTTGTATGTTTATTGTATCACACTCTTGTGTGCTACTTTTCGTGTGCTTTTTCGTTATTTGGTTTTGACCCCCAACTTCTTACCTTGTGTTGTGCTTGGTTTCTAGATGTTAGTGTCTTCGCTACCCTACATTGGTTTTGTCGATGGAACCAGTCGTATTACTAAGAACCTAGCATCTGCTGCTTGGGAAATCTACGCACCTATGAACAAATTAATCTGTCTACATGGTGTTTTCCTCGGTCGTGCAACTAACAATATCGCGGAGTACAGTGAAGTCATCAAATTGTTGACCAACGTTGTTTCACATGGAATCCGTTATCTTGTTGCATGACTTGATTTTCAGTTAGTAGTACTGCAATTGAGTAATGTTTATGCTATCTGAAGTTCTACTTTATTAAGGGTATATTTACAAATTTGCCTCTTGGAACGTCATTATGATTACATTGAATATCAACACATTCCTAGATGTCTAAATACATTAGTAGACACATTAGTTAATTATGTGTTAGATGGACATTTGAGACATTTATAAATCCAATCACATTTTGTATATAAAGCAAGTAAGCTGGTAGAAGCCTCATGTTTATAACGATAAAAAATTTGTACAAAAAGTGTTTTTGTTCGAAGACCAAAATATCAAAAATGTGAAGCGCATGGCTTCATATACAAAATAACACCAAGGATGTTGCTCACGATAACACATGACTGCCCGTGCTACCCTATGGAGAAGTCGATTAATAAAACTAGATACACCCACAGTATGGCACTGATAACGTCTCGAGATATCATCGATAGAGATATCTGGGACATCTATTGTCAACCCCTCCGAGTTCTTCTTGATCGCCTTGTAATCATCAATAGCCAATCCTACTACCTCGACTACCTCCCCTTGTCTCTATATGGGGGATGTACCTAGAGGCCGATGCGGTCCTACATCTTCATTGTCAAAGGGTTCTTGATTAGTCATCGGATTACAAACATAAAAAACATTTCGTATTTCAAAATTCATAAAGACATTATAAAAACAAAATGTGCTTCTTACCTAAGTTTCCCACTGATAACCTTCAGGAATAACCAAGTTTGGATCACCTATAAATTCCAAACTGGAATACACATAATCATCTACCATCAGTAAATGAGGACTCAACCAATCATAAAACACATCGTTATACTTGATGATGGGGTCGATCACATGTCGGGCCATCAGGTCACACCACCTCTTCATTCTTGGATCTTGTGGGGTTGGCGTGCCCCACTCTACCTGTAAGCGCAAGTGTGGAACCCTCTCCAAGAAGAAGGAAACTAAAATAGACCAGTACCTGAACTGTTTCAGGTCACCTTTCTTGCACTTTGTCAATTGTTTCTTCATACGCTGAAGAACCTTGTCACACTAGTTAAATACCAGGGGCTCCATGCACTCCACTACATACTGGAAGTAACTCTGGAGAGCCATATGAGGAGATGCACTCTCCACCATCTATGAGATAGTGAAAAGGATAGTCCAAAGGGGTAAATCCCAGACATCCCTAATGGCAACCTTGCCACTACGTATCTCGACCTTTGGATCACAATATCGGTAGATATACTCACTCATTGATAGACAACCACCTCTGCTTCCTGTCAATGTCACATGAGATCCACAATGAGATAATCCTGTCAAAAAATAGATGTCCTCGATATCTAGAGAGAGTATGTGGGCTACCACATGGAATACCTATTGATCCACATCCCACATGTGGACTAAATACTCAAGTAATATCAATTGGGCCCTCATGCCTTGGATCTTGAAGAACTTCAGCATCCCACACTATCGGAGGGCATTAACCATGCCCGGGTCATTCCTGGTGAAGTAATCATCATCCTCATTTTCTCTCTCCCTCCACTCCAACATTCTGACAGACAAAAACCTGCATTGGAGCCACAAGGAGAAGTTAGCATCTTTATTTTTCTTGATTGGAAATTTTTATTGGCCAAACATACATGAGAAATTTTTGAGTTGTGCACGATGCAGGTGAGGTTTATATGTAGTGTGGAATTGCCGTTGGTCATCCATAAGGCCACCTGCAGAAACTTGTGGTTTCCACATGGCACGATATAAGCCACCTGCGATGATCCCTACGTGCACCTACCCTCACGAAATCCTACTCAAAAACTACTTTTAACCAATAAAAATAGAAATTAATCCATGCAAAATGAAGAGAACAAGAAGATTATATTTTTAGTGGAATCCGTTTGTCGAATGGTTTCTCATGCCTCCCGCAATCCACAGTGGACATTTGAGGTAAAATAGGGTTTTTTGGACAAGTTTTGGATAAAATGACAATGGAATGGTAAAAAGAAGTTGTTACGTATATTTATTAACTTTTTACTTTTTCCATTAATATTTTATATCATTTTATGCCTTTTAACTAAAACCTAAAGTTCTAATGCTATTGTAAGTGTTTTGATTTTTCACAGGTGAAGAATCTAAGAGCCTAAACGGTGGAACACATATACGTTTCTTGGTTTGTTTTTATGTTTGTCACATGTACAAATACCTTTTAGGTTTTTCAGGATGAACCTCGAGCTCAGTCTTTGTTCATTCTCATGCTCATAAATCAATGAGAACACAACCGAGTATACTTTTTTCATATTTTTGTACTCTTAATGGTAACACGAAATATGAAACTTATGGATTATCCTTTAAGATCTTTTTACGCTCCGTAAAAACGAAAAATATTGTTGAGCGAACTTGTTCTTTTCACGCTCGTAAAAGTATTTGAAGTAAACATTTGATGGGCGGTAGGTTATCACTTTTTCGGTCTCATCAAACTAATTTTTGAAAACGTAACTGAGAGATTTGTCTTTAAGTGTTTTTCAGACTCTCTAAATATGAAAAACCCCTGAGTTTTCTCTCTTTGTACTCGTTAAACAAACATTGAAAGACCTATATGGAACTGAACCACTCCTTCTTAGGGTTCGTTAAACATACTCCGAGGGACTTGTTCGAAGGATGAGATTACATCAACAAGCATATGTTATCCTCCTCAAGCGTGCGTAAAAATAAAGAGGTACTTGCTAGAAATGGTGGAGGAAAGTTTGGGAAAGAAATGTGTCTCTATATTTGTGTTGGTGCTAGTAATAGTCTCTCTTGAACATGACACCCCCTTCATCATTGAATCTAGGTTGGGAAATTCATTTGTCTCTCATTTGACCTTTTTCAAGTTCATATCTTGGGTCGTCTCTGAGTCAATGATGCTAAGACCATTGTCGTGTCATTCATATGTTGAAGAGAATTCCAACACTACACAAGCCTTCTATCGAGTCGACCATCTGCGGTTACCAATTACTACCATGTTGGACTTCCCTATGTCAGTTTTAAATCATCTTCACACTTTTATCTACCTTAAATATGTTACTTATTTCATTTCATTAATGGGGGATACATCAAGGCCCTCTTGTGACGATTTTGTTCTTGTCGACCTCAACTCTTTATCTAGGAACAAGGCTTAGAAATAAATTAGTACCCTAGAACCATGCCTCAATGGCAGGTTTCTTCTCTTTCGACAGTGGGTTCACATCATTGACCCATGATTAAGAGATTCTATCGAGTGATCGATTTAAACTCATTTATTCACATTCGTTGTATTTTACTAAGGTACCTTGGGATCCATTGACATCAATGGTGATTTCCCTCACACTTGTTAATGGTTTTCATCAATGACCGGTAATCAAGTGGTTTCTACCATGTTTGACTCCAACACCTGTAATTGCATGGATAGATTTTTACTTATGGACGATGGGATTGAAGACCCTGGATCTCATTATTTTGGTCCAGGTTGTGATGGAGTATTTATGATTTGTATTGACACATAGATCCACTTTGTATGTCTTATGGATATGTCTGAATATGAGTTTTTATACGAGCATAGATCCACAATGTATATCTGGTGGCTATGTAAAATCTTGGTGACATGGATCCACAGTGTATGATTGGTGGCCATGAATGACATTTATGATTTAAATCACTTGTAGTCTGAGCATTGGAATTCCTACCTCATAAATGGTATAATATTGTGCAGATTCTTGTTCTTTTGCAAGTTTTCGATTGGTGTGATCTTTGTTTTCGACACACACACATATTATACAAAGTATTTCGGTTGCCATGAGTTCCAACCTCATATATTGGGGGGCACTTTGTTACATATTATTTTAGTCACCTTGGTGATGCTTCTATAGCATGTGTTCAAGCTCCCAAAAGAACCTTTCTTCATGAGAAAAGTGACTGGCTTCCTCTTCTTCAAAACCTTGTTAAGAAAAGGCGTCATAGGCCAAGAATAAGATATAGTGTGGTGATGCCTGATCTTTATAGTCTGTCATGAAACTTCCTTGTGGTGTTTATGTAGGTTGTCTTATAGCCAGGGTGTGGCGGTGTTGAAAGACTGAGAAAAGGTCGAAGTTCACGAAGGTTCTAGAAGGGAATATTATAGAATATGAGGTGGCATACATATGTTTGGGATCCTACTCACTTCTCTGATTTGGTGGGATCATCCTAATATCTTTAACCATCTCTCTTTCTCCTATATAAGAATGGGTTTCTCATGGAAAAGGTTAAGAAAACAAAAAAGTAAGCAAGGAATTAATTACAGAATAGGCTGAGAATTGTGTGGGGGATTCTATTTCAATTGATGCTTGAGGTATTCATTGTTCCATCAAGTTATTGTGGATCTTCTTCATGCAAGTTTGGAGAAAGTGTGTTTGTTGGAGAAAAGGGCCATCAAAAGGGAATCTTGCAACATCAAGGTTGTTTGGTTGTATCTTCCACTTTTACTTAATATAATATAGTGGCATGTTTCTTTCCCATAACATAATTCTCATTTTATTACATGACTTCTTGATCACATGTGTAAGTTTTCATTGAATATACTATTGTTTCTTTCACTTTAGTTGGTTTGTGTTTCATTGCAGATCCACTATCACAAGAGCACCAGAGCATAGCAGGGACAAAAAAGACATAAGGAAGTGATATTCAAAGGTATGTCACTCATCTCTTGTTTGATAGTAAATTCAATGATTAAAGATTAGGGAAAGTATCATGTCCTGTCTTGTTTTGTTCTAGATCCACATGAACCTAGGGAGATCATTTTATGTTCACATTCACCAATTTATCCAATAACAATGGGTGGCCAATTTGGTCCCTACTAGGAAGAAAAATAGTGATATAATACCCTACGTTGATTTTAGGAACTTAAATCATTCTTCTCTCAAAGATAACTACCCGCTATCAACAATGAACCATGTTTTAGAGAAGGAAGTAGGGGCTAATAGAATTTCTATGATCGATGGTTTCTAAGGATAAAATCATATTGTTGTTCATGAAGATGATAGAGAAAATATTGCATTTACTACTCCATGGGGAACTTTCATGTATGATAAAATTCCTAGTTATCATTTTCAGGATTAATTGCGTAGAGTAAGTCATTAATCTATGACCAATATCCCACTTCTTCACCCCTGTCAGGATCACCCAATGCAATGAGTGCTAAGAGGACTATTCAAATCATGAGAATTATTGGTTAGTTGCGACTAATACTCATGAATATGGGTCATAGATTAATGACTTACTCTACGCATTTAATCCCGAAAATGATATCTAATATGTTTCCCTGCGGAAGCCCCTCTATCATTAGATA
Source organism: Picea engelmannii (assembly GCA_009831015.1). Classification (NCBI taxonomy): domain Eukaryota; kingdom Viridiplantae; phylum Streptophyta; class Pinopsida; order Pinales; family Pinaceae; genus Picea; species Picea engelmannii. The sequence goes on from ML780843.1 coordinate 418,026, forward strand.
AAATTCCTTTCGGTTTAATTAATGTAGGAGAAACTTTCGAAAGAGCGATGGATATCGAATTTGTAGGTGAGAGAGATAAGTTTTTTGTTATTTATCTAGACTATATGATAGTTTTTTCCAACTCTGATGCAGAACATTTGGTACAACTCAGACAAACGTTTGACAAATGTAGAAAAATTGGTTTTTCTCTTAACCCAAAAAAATCACACTTTGTCATGCAAGAAGGTAAGATTTTAGGTCATATAGTTTCAAACGATGGAATTAAGGTTGATCATAAATGAGTTGAGGCTATTGATGTGATTAATATTCCTAGAAATAGAAAAGAAATTCAATCATTCTTAGGTAAGATTAATTTTTTGAAGAGATTTATTCCTAACTTTGATGAAATAGTCAAATTGATTACATATATGCTAAAGGAACAACAAAGTAAAATGGACTGCAGAAGCGAAAGCATCCTTCGAGTGTGTTAATAAATCCATAGGAGAAGCACCAGTATTGTTAAGTCCTGACTATACAAAAGAATTTTTAATATTCTCCTTTTCTTTTGAACATACTATTGCAGCAGTACTCCTTCAAAAGAATGAAGAAGGATTCAAACAACCAATAGCCTTTTTCAACAAAATCCTCAGAGATGCAGAGCTAAGATATGATATTCTAAAAAAAAAATCTTATGCAATGGTTAAGGCTCTCAATGCTTTCCGAACATATGTCATGCACTCCAAAATAAGTTCCTATGTCCCAACAAATGAAATTAAAGACATCTTGGTTCAACTAGATAGTTATGGAATAAGAGGCAGATGGTTGGATAAAGTTCAAGAGTTTGACTTAGAAGTGAAACCACCCAAACCCGTGAAAGGTCAATTTATGGAAAGGTTGTTAGTTGAATCAAACTTCAAAGCACTCAAAATAAATAACTTTGAATCACATGATTCTCTTCTAGATATAGAGGAGATTGATGATCAAGCACCCATTATTCAGATTGAAGAAAATTTTTCCTCCTCATCTTGGTACAGTGATATTGTTACATATATCCTTACTCTTGAATGTCCGAGTGACATGACCCCTTCAAAAGAAAGAACTTTAAAGTTACATGAAATTAAGTATTGTATCATTGATGGAAAGTTATATTGGAAATACCCTTTGGGTTTCTTGTTATGTTGCCTGATAAAATATGAAACAGAAGGTGTCATTGACAAATTTCATGAAGGGGTGTGTGGAGGACATCATGCCTAGAGGGAAAAAACCTACAAAACTTTAAGGGTAGGATATTATTGGAAAAATCTATTTACTAATGTGAATGCAATGTTCATAGCTTTCAATTCATGCCAACTATTTGTTGGTAAGAAAAATATTTTCACCTTACCATTAATTCCAGTAAAAGTTGAAGCTCCTTTACAACAATGGGGCCTAGAATTCATTGGAGAAATTCATTCACAATCAAGTGCTCAACATAGATGGATTCTGACCGCTACTGACTATTTTACGAAATGGGTTGAATCCATTCCAACTTGGAATGCTACATATTCAGTAGTGATGAATGTTTTGGAAGAAAACATCCTTGCAAGATTCGGTTGTCCTAGGAAAGTAGTTACTGATAATGCTCAGGATTTTATATATATGGCAATGATCAATTTTTGTCATAAATAAAATATTATGTTAGGTCATTCTACAATTATTATCCTCCGGGAAATTGGTTGGATGAATCATCTAACAAGTTTTTGATGACTAAAGTGTTGACAAAAAATAAAAAATATTGGCATATCCACTTAAAATACTCCTTATGGGAAAACTGAATTGACACCAAGAAATCTATAGGTATGTCTCTTTTTCAATTAGTATATGGCACTGATGTTATTCCTCCCATTAATATTTCTCTTCTTGTGATGAAACTATGGTAGGATGTAAATGAAGAACTAAACGATCTTACGAGAAGAATAAATCAAATCAACAAATTTCAGCAAAATAGAGTAGAAGTGGACGATAGGCTCCAAAAAATACCAAGGTAATATGAAATCCCTTTTTTATAAAAAAACTAAAAACATGGAGTTTCTTCCAGGTGATTTGGTTTTAAAATGGAAATATAGAAAGGAATATATAGGGAAACATGGAAAATTTGATCATCTCTAGTTCAGACCTTTCAAAATTACAACTGCTGAGGGAAAGAAATCATTCTCGCTGGAAATATTAATGGAGACATTCTTGAGGCCCCTATAACCAGGCGTTATTTAAAACATTTCATGCAGTAGTTACATTTTAGATTTCCATTGTATATATCGGATTGGATTGACATTGGGAATTTCAATTTTCAATTTTTATTTTTCCTTTGTAAATCATTTGAGTCACTTGATCATGTATTGTGAATATCTTCAATAAAATTATTTTTTCTTGACATCATTAAAATGAAAAATAAAAAGCGTTTGTATCACATATCATCTCTATTCTACAAGATTGTCTAATGTTTTGTGTTTCATTCCTTTGAAAAATAGATCTTGTTGAAAAGGAGATGAGGCTAAATAAAAACTCGACACTCGTCTTTCAAGCTTTGATTTCTCTAAAAAAAGGTGATATATAAATAACCTGCCTTGCTTAAAAATTCAAAAGGAAAATAAGGTACAAATCCCTACTCTTCTCTAGTTCAAATAAAATTTTAAAATTATTTTTGAAATGAATGAGAAGGAAGTTTTTCTCATGATTATATTATCACCTAACCTAAAAATCATAAGTGTATAAAATCATAACTCGAAGTCTCACATCGATAAATTCTAAATCCATCTCCGCAATAAAAAATAAGAAATGAACTCGAAAGGAATCTGAATTTAAGATAGAAAAGCGTGTGGGATTAGGATATTTTGTCTCAGACTCTCCAAACCCTTGATTTGGTTATTTTTACCTATTCTCAAGTTTTTATTCATTTCATATTTTATTTCTCTTTTCTCCTCCTTTTAGTATTCATAGAAATAAAGAAACTTACCATGAATCTAAAATCTTAAAAACATACTCTCAAAGCAAGATTAGGTGAAAATCTTTATATTCCTTTGATTTTAATTGAAAAAGTATGTCTAGGATAATCCTGATAATTTTAGCTCTGCTATCGAACTTTAAACTGACTAATTCGTTCAAGGTTGATCCCTGAAAAGATTAAAATCCCCATAAAAGTTTTGCTATAGGTGAAGGTGTATTGAAAATTGGAAGAAAGTTAGTTTCAGAGTATCCTTAAAATTGTTGACATACCTTCTTTTCAAAAAATTTAAACATATATCATCCCTTGTATGTTGCATACAAATTGATTTCCCCCATTTCAAAATATCAAAATATAAGACAGATGGTGAAAGGAAATTCAACGGGAGAATTAGATAACTTCATCAAGGTATCGAATAGGCTCACTGGCAGTGAAGAAATTTCTATGATATATGAAAGGTTGTCATACATATCTATACATCATACTATGTTATCTAGTTCTCTTTCTGATGATTTTTTACATCCTAAACCAACTAGGGATCCCCTAAATAAATATGTTATGTCTTCTTAATCTTGAAGTGAACAAAGTCGGCTGAAGATGGTATTTTAGTCAAAATTGTTTTTATTATCCTAAGCAATTCTGAAATCAATTTTAAGAAAAATAATTTTTTAATAGCCTAGCTTGAGATCAATCATAAAATATGTTTTGAATATTTTTGAACTTGGATAATTTAATTTTTCTATGTATGATAAATTCTTGAATAAAACTGGAAAATGTGTTTAAAAAAGAAATAATGACTCCATTTACCCAATAAAGGCACTTGGTCTACTGTTCTTTTGTGCCTCATAGAGAGCCACAATCCCCAGATGGAGTCTATGTTGGAACACGTATAATTTTGAGATTTTGAACTTTAGATTTTGCCTCCTAGAAATAAAAAATTTACCCAAAAAGAAAAATCTTAGAGAATCTTCGTTTAATTTTAAATAAAACCATTGGTCTTTATTTCTCAATAAGGTGCTTACAATCTATATCGTTGATGAGTTACTTTAATTTAATCAAACAGTCCTAATGATCTATGAAGTTTAGAAGTTGCTTGAGTTTTAAAAGAAAGTCTTTAATGGTCGCTTCAGAGCTTCGCTCTTCGAGTATTCCAACAAATCTAAACAACATAAACCCTGAAACTCTGAAGTCCTGAAAATAGTCACTCGTAATAATTCCTAAAGGACTTACAGACACGTCACGAGACACATGTCTTTTATATCTCTTCTTGGGTTGACACATGGCACTTATTTTCAACATTTACATCGGATGATTCAAACATTTTCAAGTGACATGTGGAACCTCCCTTTCCCTGACATGTCATCAAGAATCATGTCATCTCTGTCACATCACTCCATGAGACTTCTCTTCGGGAGTTTTTGATTTCTCAATCCCCGGAGTATCAAAGTGCCAAGGCATTGGGTATTGAAAAAATTAAAAAAAAGGGTTTCAAAGAGTTAATAAATAAGTTAATGGATTTAATTTGTCATGATTAAGTATTAATTAATCACTTCGCAGTTTCGGGCTTCGAAAAATTTATCTTGTTATATATTCAAAACTTTTGAATTTTGAACTTTCGAAAGACTTAAAGTTAATACAATGTTTTAAAACATGATTAATTAAAACATAAAAGTGATTACTTAGAGATTAACGCCTCTGTGAATTCAAAATTTAGGATATTTCCATCTCGTCACATTCAAAACCTTCGAATGCATAATTGTCGAGGTATTAATGAATTTTATGATTGATTATGGTTAATGATTTCAAATAAAGATTGCGAATGACTAGGTAATAAATTCCATTAATTTTTTAATAAATTATTCGTCAGTAGATCTATACGAAGATCGATAGACTTTTTGAATAAAGCACTTTGAATTTCAAAATCATTTTTTACCATTTGTAATTAGCATCTTTTTTATTCAGTGTAGAGATTACAGACTTCTCTTGTCATGGGTAGGATAATTCTATTTCTTTGAGGATTATGGTACCACGAAAATATGCAAAGAAACTAGATGCATCGGGTGATGATTCCAATCCAAATGCATATGTTCAATCAAACACAACTCTGCGAGTTACAAACGCCATTAAAACTTGGAAGAAGGTTTTTGATATCTTAGAGCATGAGATTATCAACTGTACAAATGACTCTACCAAGGAAGACGATGAGTACTTTGCAACTAAGCTTAGATCGGTACCATGGTCAGAAATCATAAGATTTTTGCATGGCCTAGAATCATACCTTACAATAATATGATAAATTGGGATTTGGAACATGTTGACATCCAAACCAGGAGTGTCATCAGCTACCAGCAGACCACCGTCATCTCTTTCTGACCAGAGAATATACAAGTAATGTATAAGATTTCCCGTACACCTAAATATACTTACAATGCAACATTTCTTCTAGATTTTGAGAGAAGAGAATGCACTCAATATGGTAGAAATGGTCATGATATAATCAAGACCTAGTGGGGACATCCGAAAAAATTCAGAGTCGACACTCATGGTATGTGTTAGCACCAATTCTTGTAAGGGGGTGTTTTCTCTCTGGATTCAAGCCCTTGGTGTGAAATGAGAGAAATGGGGCTTTGAAACCCACCAAATGCAATTTATTCAAGGTCGTAGCTATGAGCGCAAAGAATAACACTCGAACAACTCAGTCCAGAATCGAATCAAACAAGCGAGCCAGTTTATTTTTCAATGACGGAGATCCCATTAGGCAGATCAGATCAACGACCATCAGGTGATTGTGATAACAGAGTTGCACGAGGAATAGCGTCAGGCAGAGTCGCGATTTCATGAGTCAGAAGTGGTCAAAGGGTCGAGTTACAAGGATTCGCAAAATGCGAAATCGTGAAATTATCTTAGCCGTCCTTCTCAGGAGGATGTGTGGCACACGATTAATATTTTTTCGATTTCACAAGTTGGGAAAGTCATAGAGAAGAGTCTTTAGAACTCGCAAAAATATTGAAGTTGTTGATTAAAGGAAATATCTGAGCCGTGTGATCCAGTGGGAACAGGTGGCATCTAATTGAACGATTTTGTGGAATCGAGTTTTGCGGGTTTTGAAATGATCTACAAGAATTTTTTGTGAAATACGAAATTGCGAAATAGATCTAAGTCATCCAACTAGTGGAGCACATAGAAATGGATAAACGATTTCAGTGTTTCACGGATTGGGACATTGGAGATCAAGAGGACTGAAAAATCCCGAAATGCGAAGTCCCGAAATGCCTTGGGAAGTTTAGGCCCATGGTAATAGCCTTTGGTCATGTGGCAAATGGGTTCAAGAAAGAAGGTTGGCACCCATCGTGTAGAGATAGTGACTTCAGGCCTTCGAGGAATCATCCTGGCCATCAATGTTTAGGCATATCCAATCGTTGATTTGGGTGGGGGTAAAATCATGAAGCTGGGTAACACTTTCGTGACAATCGGGTCTCCAAAATTTCTAGCGGCAATTTTTCGGCCGAACAAATATTACTTTCGGCCGAAATATTATTCGGCCGAAAATTTTCACGTCAAATTTAACGGTG
>ML780843.1:425591-444601 GCA_009831015.1 Picea engelmannii
TCGTGATAAAAAAAAATTGAAAAATAGTCATTAGAAAGCTAACACAATTCTTCACAAGTTTTGTTTTTACTGTAAAGTGAAATTCTAAATAAAAAAAATACTTTTATATGTTGGAAGTTGAATAACTTGTGAAAATACAGTTTGTTTTGTCATAAAACAAGCAAAAGTGTAACCCACCTTCATGATTTCACCCGTGGGCAATTTCGTAAAATCGCATGTCGAGAATTCTGAAGCTTAGCATGTGGGAATCCCCGATAACCAAAATCCAAAAACGCCTTTGGAGATAAGTACCAGGTCACGACCCGTGGTCATGTGAAAGAAGGGTTTAGGAGAAGGAGCTAGCCCCAGTCACGTATAGAGGACTAATCCAGGGTCCAAGAGAAGCATCGCAGTCATTGATTGTGGATCAGATCTGACTGTCGGTCAAATAAGAGATTTCATGGTTTTGGGGATCGAGGAATATGAAGGTGAGCCATATGAAAAACCTCGAAATGTGAAATTCCAAAATGAATTTGAAGATAGGAACAAGGTCATGGCCCTGGGTTACATTGAGGGTGGAGCCAGAAGAAAGGGAAGCTATCCTTCGAGCCTTGGAGAGAAGGCATGTGGTCATCCCCTGAGCATTTCATCTTGGCCATGCTTCAGGGAAAATAAGTTAAGGTAAATTGAGCAGTTGGTTGAAACCTCAGCTCAATCCATAAATGGAAAGCATGGAGGGTCTGGAGCAGTCAGCTCATGGTACTCCTGCAAACAGTTTTCCCTGTAAGATCCATGTCGATCTGAGCCTGTGTCAGACAAGAGACTACATGAAAAGTCTGCAAAAAGATCATGCACATGTAAAGCTTTGAATGTAATGACTAAACCACTCCTCTATTTTCAGTGGCGAGTGGATCTGAGTATATAGGATTCATTTTGATACTTTGTGGTGGTCAATGGTTGAGATAGGCTCACGTATTGTAAATTTTTGATGAGGAACTGGTTCCTCTGGTTATGCATCTGTATTTGAGACTTCTTGTTTAATGAAAGTCGACTTATTTCCATATCTCTGTAAAAAAATGTGTTAAAACACTCATAATTAGAGGATCCAGTCGAGGGTAGTTATGTTGTTGTGATGTAGGTTTGAACACTACAATAGTTTCACCAATTTTAATTAGTTTTTTGTGTTATATTTTCCCTCTTACACTAAGTAGCTCGGAATTGGAGGATCCAATCGAGTTGTTACAGTAGCATTGTGATGTAGGTTTGATCATCATTCTATTATAATTGTGCCATTTAGGCATATCTTAGTGTCTGAAACTTCGAGTCCAAGAGGATCTTGTTTTTGAATATTTTCTTCCTTAGGCTACTGGAAGACTAGATGTCCATAGGAGACTCTTACATTTTCTCACCAATTCTTCTCTCTTGTCATTCTCACCTCAACTTCCTGACTGGAGTTAGATCAAGACCTCACTTGCTTATGCTTTGCCTGGTCTGGGATTCTAAGTTAAATATATATTCTCTTGGGTCTGTGCCCATTCGACCACCCTTATTCATTCATTGTGACATATAAAACTGATGGGTATCAGGATTACCTCTGCCGGAATCCAGAGGTGACTTCTGGTGCTAACAATATGTATGCCATGACATCCTTAGATGCTCATATGTTATATATAGCCATGATTCTGTGTCATATTTTTGGAAAGAAGAAACCTATGCATTTATCAATTGAGTGGGTAGCCATAATGAATGAAGTAGTCGAGGGTTATACCTTCAATTGCACTAAAATGATGTCTTATAATTTGGCCAATGAAATTGTTGAGTATAAATCATCAAAATAAAAAGGGAAACATGATCCTTTTTACATGTCATCTTATATTATGGATTCCATTTGTTTCATGACCCCATTTCCCATGATGAATTGGATTTGGACCCCGACCATTTCTGAGCCAATACATTTTTACCACTCCAAATTATGAGAAGAAAATGCCAAAGATTTACTTTACGATATATGTGTTGGCCCTTGACCAAGTTTTGAAGTTACTTGGTCATATTTGACCATTTTTGGGACTTCAACAACCTATCGAAGATGGAGCACCAGAAAAAGAAGAGATCATGGGATCTTGGCCCACTTTTGGGTCCCATTTTGGGTTTTGGGACAATGTAATGGGAAAGGGATGTCGGCCTGTGGGTTTACCCACATTTAGGCCCACTTTTGTAATGTATAAATAAACATATAGGTATCTAGTAGAGGAGGATTGTATCTATGTGATGTAAGCTAACTGATAATAGTCTATGTAAGTGCTATGTGCATAACTGTAGAAGGTTTATAGAGATAAGTTCAAGTTGTTGTAGAAGTTATAGAAGGTTGTATGTTGTAAGTGAAAGGAATAAGGATCTAGCGAGCTGCGCGGATCTTTTGTCCTATGCGAGGAAGGGTTTTTGGTGGCTTTGTGCCTATAACCAATTGGATACACTAATAAAGAAGAAGCATTGGTGGACGTAGCCCCAGGGTGGGGGTGAACCACATAAATCTGTGTGTTATGCTTTATGCTTTGACTTGATGTGTTTATCTCTTCTTTGGCTAAGTGATTTGATATATTTAGATAGGTCTACTTGTTCTTTGTGATTCATTATATGTGTATGAATAGTAGATCTGATATGTATGAAGATGATTAGTGCTGATCTACTGTATCTGATCTGTTTTATTGTTGCTCAGTGCTAAATTACCTTAGATCTAAGTGAATACCTCCATGCTCTGTGCTATTTGTGAAGTATAATAAGGGTTGAATATTGATGAATGATTGATGCTAAGTTCTCCGTAAGCGATATAATCATAGATCTGTGTCCCAGCTAAGGTTGCAGACACCTGAGTCTTGTAACCACCCCTGCCTCTACCTCGGGTGACACTTCATTTTCTTCACAGGTGTTCCCGAAAGGGCCGATATTTAGGGTTTTGTTGGTGTGCTATTATAGTGTTGAACCCCAGGTATGCCCCTTTGCAACAAATGGTTCTGTTTCTAGGACCTACAACTATGATTGCTAGGAACTAAGGAAGAAGAATCTTTGTGCAAATATTCTCCCTAAAACTATGGAATCTCTGTGCGAGGATCTGTTCCCTAGAGAACAGTATTCCACTTGATCTGAAAATCTTTGTGCTAAAGAAAGAAGGCCAAATCTGAAGAAAAGAAGCGAGATCTGAACGCTTTGTGCTCTAAGAAAGGTAAAAGTGGAAGTTTTTGGAGAAAAGAGGTCAGATCTATAGAAAAGGGGTAAGATCTGTAAGCTCAATGCTCTAATAAAGGTAAGAATAGTTAAAATTTTTTAGATCTGGAAGCTTTGTTCTCTGCAAAAGTAAAATAAGTGAAAATTTGTGTTTCTAGAGTATGGATCTAGGTATGTTTGATAGATTATGTCCTATATTGAAAACTAAGGCACTCATAGATGAAATAAGGTTTGATATGAGTAGATCTGATAAGCATAATGATATATATGTTATACCTATGCATAGAAAGAATGCTTAGAGTAACAAATGGATGAAGGATCCTAGAAAGAATTTTTTGCAGGCTAGATACCATGATTCTGGTGCGTAGTACTGAAGAGGCTGGGGATCATTTAATTGAAAGCTAGGATTAACCCTATGTTACAGTTTCATAAGACTGGGACATCTTTCTAAGGAATGCCCTGATGGAAGACCTAGTTGTCTTTGTTGCAAATCTTTGGACCATGAAGTATTGGATTGACCTAGAATGATTGCTAAGGTTGAAAGAATGAATCTAAATGAAGAAAACCCTAAGGAAACTCCAGAAATAGCCGAACCCCAGAAATAATTCAAGAATGTATTACTATAGATGAAAGACACCTCGAAGGACCACCGACATTTTAGGTTATCAGATATATTTAAAGAAAAAGAATACATCGAAGTAAGAATAGGGGACTTCGACATTGACTATGCTCTTGATGAAGAAGCACCAATGAACATTATGCCAGAGAGAACTTGGGAATCTATAGGAAGGTGTGATATGATCCCTTCATTAAGAGGAATAGGGATAGTCAGAGGAAAACTAGTGAACCTATGTAGAAGGCTCACTTAGATATCTATGAATGCTAATGGAACTTTGACAAAGGAAGATTTTAATATTATCAAGTTTGTTGAGGACAACGCCCCGTTTACTATGTTACTTGGAAAACCTTGGATTGAGAGAGATCAAGCCAGAAATAAGGAAGAAGAAAAGGTTTTAGAACAATAGAGACAAGAGTTAACAGATTTCATGACTAGAAGGATCGTGCATTTGATTGAAGAACAAGAGAACAAATCGAAGCTATTTGACACCCGGAGCCTAGATGTCAAAGTTGCAAGAGCACTAGAGGACTCATAGAAGATTGTAGTATCTGTCTCAAATACATAAGAAGTATTATCCCTAAGTCTTAGGAGGGAATCTAAGTAGCATGAAGTGACTATGTCCAAGGAAAATAAGAATCAGAATGGGAAGAGAATCACCGAGACAAATCTCACTAGAAAGAAGGCTAGGAAGCTAACTAAAAAAAGAGCTAAGAGCTAAGATCGACAGGTTGCAGAATATTCTAGAGGGAACCTCGCAGAATGGAAAACTTGCAGAAATTGAACTTTGTCGAGATATCAGATCGGAAACATAGGCCACTTTGCCGAGGTGAAGCAATATAGCCATTGGAAGATGATATAACCATTCGATTGTCGCTCCGAACCGGTCTAAAAGCATTTATGGTTCACCACTAGACAATTAGACCGCACCATAATGGACAAAATATGAGTTAATGATGCCTCATACCTGTTACAAGCAGACTGTTGCTAAGTTTCTTACTTAGTTTTCCGTGCCACCCAACGAGAATAATTTTTGCTAACTAATAATTTGAGCCCAAAGCCTAAGATTATTTTTCACTGTGATCATCACCTTGTTCCCATACCCTCCATTACAGTCTCTGAATTATGTTCGCACCCAATATAATTAACCCCGATCTTATATGTCGGACTAGCTCAGCGTCACAGATAAATTAGTTGAAGAAGTTTTGATTGACTTAGTGATTGAGAGAGTCATGTCAGAAAGAAATATTTCTACAGGTGTGCAAGCATCATAAACAAGAGGAGTCCAATATTCTCCCTCAACTTCTCACGGAGCAATAACTTCCAGAACCACGACAGAGACAAGAACAAAGAACAGAGACGACATTGTGAATGCCAAACTTATTATGTGCATTATATCGGCTTACCTACCACCTCTCAGTAGTGCCATCAACTGTGACAATGTCCCTCAAGACTTCGAGTATACTTTGATCACCGCATACCTTTCGAAAGGGGTGTGCACAGTTCGTGCTGACCAAGATAAGCTCACAAAATTGAATTTTAGTGACTTCAACCTTGGAGACCGAAAGACTTACAACATGATAGCTCTGAACAAGTATCTAACCAGGACTAAAGGCAATAATTCCAAGATCATCTCGTAGTCATGGACCCAAAACCTTGCGTAGTCCACACTGCTCAACGTGATGAAGATTCCGCACTTCAGACGACATCAAGAGGTGAATGCATGTGTAAGGTTACTGTTGTCATGCTATCATGGTGGATAACTATGGATGAACCAATGCATCACTATGGATCCAACCTTGATCAATCAGATCACAGGGCTTAGTATGCAAGGCCCTGACCCATAGGAGTTCTACCCTAGAAAGACCTCAGACCGAGCATTAGCGCAGAGAATTAAAGAAACTTATGGCGATGTCGAGAAGGGAACATGAGTCTAAAAGGTAGCCTCTATCCAGAGTGGTGCAGTGCAACTTTCCTTTCATATGATCATGGGAAAGATAGTTCATAAGAATAGACCAACTCAAGTGACTGGATTCATGGTCGACCTCGCAGGGAACTTCTTAGAGGGACTACAGATGAACTGGGCACAGTACCTTGTCAATCAACTAGAGTTTGATTGCAGAGAAGCGCAAGACCAAGAGTATGACTTACACTTTAGTTGGCTTCTCATACTGATCACTTTTATTACCTGGGAGCTACCAGAAGGCGCCACTTTCCCGGATATCGAGCCCTTGAAACCACTGGCCATGAAGTTCTATATGCTATGGTACTCCAACGACATGAACAAGCAGTCGCAATCCAATGCCATCTTCCATGCCTATTACAACCATTTGAATGCTGCAATCTAGTCTACACCATGCATCACCCCAAACACACTTTACAGGTTTAGACCCGTAATGAAATTCAACGTGGATCGCCACTTCACCTATATTACAGTGTGCGTTGATGAGCACAAACAACATCTCTGGTCATATTACAAGTTGACAGAATATGACTTGGAGGAGATTACCAAGGAATGGTTGTCAGACCTCCTTGTTCCAGTGGACCCTGCAGAGATGTCCAATGTGGATAGCCATGAAACTATGTCGGACACACCTGGACCAAGAAATATGAAGATATATGATGAAGTGCATGATTTCCATAGCACATCGACGAAGACCACTTCGATATCACCTGAGCAGGGAGATGATGGTGGAGAGCTAGGTGGCATAGAAGTCGAGAAAAGCAAAGGCGAAGTTACTTCGCCTAGAGAGGAGAAGGATCCAGCCAAGAAAAGGAAGGTTACCCCACCAAAGCCTTCATCTTGGAAGAAATCTAAAGCCACCAGGACTACGTTTAAGACTACCCTCACCCCAGATGACTTCGACTTCTTAGTCGCTGCATTGAATGATGCTTCATTGGAGATCCTAGAAAAGCAAGAAGCGAAGCAGGAGGAGGTATTTAGCCAAATCAAGGGTGAACTTCAAGAGGTGCAGCAGGCACTACAATCCAACCTTGTAGTTTCTATTGTGCCCTCGACAAGTGGAATAGAAGAACTTGGAGATGAGCCAGCCCAATTGCACCAGATCTTCAATAAAGTTGAATCTTTCCTTTGACAAGCTCAAGAAGAGACAGCGCAAGCCACCCAATATTTGGTGCAGGCACAAGAAGATATGCTATAACAACGCAGTAATGCAAAACAAGAAAAACTAGCTCTTCAAGTAAAGTGGGAGGAAGATAAGGCAGTGCTACAACAAGAAAAAGAACAGTTGCTCGTAAAGAAATTGGAATTAGAGGAATGGGTTCACATAGCACTTCACTCTATGACAGTCATAGAAGTCCAAGTAGAAGAATGGGTTCCATAGTAGGTGGCACAACTAGAAGGAGTGATCCAGTAGCTTCAACAATGCATTGCATACCTGGAACTTCACACTGTGTGCGAGACTCCTCAAGAATTAAGAGATCTAAGAGAGGAAACTGCCCGCAACACAGTTGGTAGATTGAAATGATTTTCCTTAGAATACAAGTAGTTGAGCTCCAGAAGAATTTAGACATATGAAAACCTCACGAAAAATCCAAAGTTACAGGTGTTAGAATTGCAGCTCCAATATGCAAAGCAGCAGACAGACACGTTACAAGCACAGTTGAAGGTCTTGTCACCAGTTGAGAGAATGAAGAGGTTTCTAGAGTGATGCATCGCCTAGGAGAAAGTACACATGCTTTAGAGTAAGGTAATGGAAGTCTCTCAACGAATTCAACCAGTGAAATAAAAGGCATGCCCACTGTTAATCGAAGTTTAAAACCAAGGAGTAGAACTTGAACAGGTTGTGAGTACAATAGAACAACGCTTAGAGGGACCAGTTAGTGATGTACTCATCGAGGAGTTCACTGAGCAATAGGAAGTCACACTACAACAAGTCGAAGTAGCTCGAGCCAAGCTCGAGGCATGCGAGGTAGAATTTCTCAGACCAAAGTGATTTAGTACAAGTCACAGGTGAGTGTTGGGGGGATGTTGGCCCTTGACAAATTTTTGAAGTTACTTGGTCATATTTGACTGTTTTTGGGACCGCGACAGCCTATCGAAGATGGAGCGCCAGACGAAGCAGAGATCACGGGATCTTGGCCCACTTTCGGGTCCCATTTTGGGTTTTGGGACAATGTAATGGGAAAGGGATGTCGGACCGCAGGTTTACCCACGTTTAGGCCCACTTTTGTAATGTATAAATAAACATCTAGTCATATAGTAGAGGAGGATTATATCTATGTGATGTAATGTAAGTGCTAATAGTCTATGTAAGTGATCTGTGCATAACTGTAGAAGGCTTACAGAGCTAAGTGCAAGTTGTTGTAGAAGTTATAGAAGGCTATGTCTTGTAAGAGCAAGGAAGAGGGATCTAGTGAGCTACGTAGATATTTTTTCCTATGCGGGGAAGGGTTTTTGGTGCCTTTGTACCTATAACCGATTGGAGACGCTAATAAAGAAGAAGAGTTGGTGGATGTAGCCCCAGGGTGTGGGTGAACTATGTAAATCTGTGTGTTATGCTCTGTTCTTTGACTTGATGTTTTTATCTCTGCTTTGGCTAAGTGATTTGATATATTTAGATAGGTCTACTTATTCTTTGTGCTTCATTAGATGTGTATGAATAGGATATATGATATGTATGAAGATGCTTAGTGTTGATCTACTATATCTGATCTTTTTTACTGTTCCTAAGTGCTAAATTACCTTAGATCTAAGTGAATATTATGATTCTTTGTTCTATCTGCGAAGTATAATAAGGGTTAAATATTGATGAATGATTGATGCTAAGTGCTCTATCCCAGCTGAGGTTGCAGACACCTAAGTATTGCAACCACCCCTGCCTCTACCTCGGGTGAGACTAAATCTGCTTTGCAAGTGTTGCAGAAAGGGTCGGTAGTTAGTGTTTTGTTGGCGCACTGTTGTATCATTGAACCTCGGGTCTGCCCCTGTGCCAACAATATGTCACAACGTGGTGATACCAATTCACATAGCTATCTATGGCCACCAGTCGTCCAGAATTTCAGAAAATATTATGGGTGACTTAGGAAAACTTGCAGATTGGTTTATTGAGGATAATGTCTCCTACATTAGAGAATTTTGTTGTTTTGTTCCTCCCCATTCCCTTCCATAGGTTTTACCTGACAGACTAGTGTGAAGAGAATTGGCATACCAAACAGTAGTAGTAGGCATCAGTAAGGAGTTGAAAGTAGTTCAGAAAACTCTTTGGCCAAGTTTTCCCATTCAATTTGGTATGTTCACATTGTTAAATTCTAGTCATTCTAAAGTCGAGGCCACAACCATGGAAAATGTCAAGTTAGTTGACATTGAATTCAAAAAACATTATCCACATAAGATAGTGGAAAATCAATTGTCTCAATTTAACATGAAGCGATACATCCATGAGGATTATCCTTATGATGAGATATTTAGGGGAATTAAATCGCATGAAGAAGTTCAAATCAGAATCCATACTCTAACTCCCGCCCAACAGGTTGGTTTCCTCATATTTCAAAAGCATAGACAAAACAGTCTATCGAAGATATTGCATGGAGAGTCAAAACCCCTTCCTTCTTCGCAGGAAGCCAGACCCATAGAATCTGAGCCAAGTTTCTCCATTAAGCACAAATTTGAAGAATTCCCAAAAATCCTAGAAGTGTTATTTCATGAAATAAAAGAATCACTGTGAGGACTGAATGATCTACAGGTGTTATCTAAGTTTGAATCTTTCATGAATATAGGACAAGTTGTTCCTCATTCAACGCCAACTACTCCTGCTGGTACCCAAAATAAAATAGGAAAGGAACATTACACAATGATTATTCCTGCTATTATATCATTAACCCATTTACATAACTTTGGAAATCTTAGTTTTGAACTCATTTTTGTAGGATATCTTACTCCTATCCTCCCTAAAGAGATGCCTCCATCAAATTTGTTTTTCAACAAGAAATGAAAAGCTATTGTAAAAAGATAATCTCACCAGAAGGATGGAGTAGTCACTAAAAGGAAAAGATTGGTGTATGATAGGAAAGACCAAGATGATCTTGAGATTGCAAAAGAAGTTGCAGGTTCACTAGGGGATTTTTCCACTGCCAATCAAAGGTCAATGGAAAATTTAACCGAACAATTATGCCATAAATTTCTCTTGGTAGAGAAATTGCAGAATGAGATACATAGTACAGAGAAGATTGTTAGAAGCTAGATGAACCAGGACATTGAACAAATTAGAGCTAGTTATCAACATCAAATAAAGAAGTTATAGGATAACCTTGAGCTTCTATATGAGAGTTCATAGACCAGTCAAGGTTTGATCACTCAATGTGACAATTTGATTGATCATATACAAGACAAATTGACCCTAACAGAGAGTACAATAGTAGATATTACTTCCTTCAAAACACAAGCATCATAAATCAATAAGAAGATGGAAGTTTCCCAACATTATCTCTATCAGAAAGTAGATGCTATTAAGAAATTCTATTAGGTAGTAGACCTTTCCCTAAAAAATATATATGTCTAGGAAAAATAGGCATGTGCGGCCCATTCTAAGTTTCAAGAGGTTATCACATGAAATAAGAAAGCCAATACCCCTGGTCTTACCCTTCTTTCTCATCCCGAACAAGTAAAAGGTGAAATGGTCCTAAAATCCTAGGAAACAAATCTCTTAGAAGGAAAGAAACTTTCCAGATATATGAAAGAGGCTTTTCTGGAGGCATTATCTTCAATAAATAAAAATCGGATTGAGTTCTAAGGAAATAATATCTCAGAGGCATTGGTGCAGATTGAGATAGAAATGAACCAGTACAACTCTAGAAATAAGGAAGATACTTAGGCATCCATTCAACAGATGAGCTGGATTGATTTACTTAAAATTAATGAATTTTTGGTTAATCCAAGTTCACAATATCAAGTCATAGTCCAAGAAGTGAATAAGATCTAGGATAAGCTTCCACAAATACATAAGAAGATGTTTCCCTTTGAATTTAAGAAAAGGATTGAGCCTTCAAGATTCGTGGTAGCATTGATGGAAATGTGCACCCAAGTCAATTAACAGAGGAAAGCTAGTGTATTCAGGAGAAAATGAAGGAACATACATAGCGTCCACTTCGTCCACCCACTCTAATTTACACCCTCCATCCTATAACACCTTCCACGCTCCTGATACCATCTACCTTACCACCTACATTATCACATCCACTCACCCCCACTCCTTGTTGGACACTTGTCCACAAATTATCCTATTCGTGAACATTTACTCTTCCTCCTAACCATTATCTAACCTATAATGATCTAGCGCTGAGCTATCTGTTCAATTACCACCCCCATATTTTCAACTACAATTCTTTATCCCAGTGAACATATTTGAAGTGAAAGATGGCAATAGAATCGAGTGGCAAAGACAATAAGAAAAATGATTATGGTGGCCTTAATGGACATGTGTACCCATCTTAATGAGCAAAGTAAAATGAGTGTATCTACAAGTAGACAAAGAGACATATGAAGTGCCAACAAAACTCAACAATATTTGCATGTTGTAATTTTATTTGGATGTATTCTATTTTCAGGCATATATTGTGGGAAGTCCAATGATTTTAAGTTGAGACAATTTTTGTATAAATAGATAGATTTTAGATCTATTTGAGGCTTCTTCTTGCTGAATGTAAAAGAGAAAAACTTTTTAATATTAATACAAGTGCAGACAAAGATTCTAAGTTTCGTTCAAGTTGAGTTATGTGTTTCCTTTGTGTTTCCATCTCTAAGAATTTATTTCTGTAGTTCTTGAAGAGTGAGTGATTACAATTTAGTACTACATATATTGTGATCATAATGTATCAAAATTTCATTCAGTAACATCTTTTCCTCTATTATTACTATTAGTAAAACAAGACCTATGACCTGTGTGAGTTACTACATTTGTATCTCCTTTCAAGGGTGCATATTCTACTTTTCTTCTACTTCAAACAAGGTGATACTTATCTGTAATTAATACCTGACTTTGTTTTAACAGTTTCATAAATCATTTATACAATTTTACATTATAATTGCAACTCAGATAACGAGATACAACCTCTGTACTATCTTATTATTAATTTCACTTAAGGATTATTTCTCAGAAAACTGAAGGTAGAAAAAATCACTCATAAAATTTCTTCATTTAAAACCTTTGATGCATGGCATTATTCTTTGAGCCTTAGAATCAATATCAGGAACAACACAACTAGTGGGATTTTGTTTCTATGTAGGTATGATCTTTTCATCTCCCCATATGTACCTGTCTGTCGGGCATGTTCCTGCATCAACAACAATTACGCCCTTCATGGGATCATAAGTCACATGGATCATAGAAATGTCAATCACATTTAATAATCAATTTACCCAAACATGTGCATAAAACACTCATTTTCCCATACAATTGCTCAAAGATATTATGCTATTCTACAATCCAGGTTTGGAGAGGGTTTCATGCTATCCTATTTGGCTAATTCTCCTTAGGCATAGGTTGTCTCCAAGTGAATACCAATCTAGGTCATGTGAATACATGAGATGGTGTGGGGGATGTTTGGGAAAGGGGTGTAGTTATAACAGGGAAATGTAGGTCTTACCTGTGGGTGCCTATGTAGAGGGTGAGTTGCACCTTGTCATGGATGCAATTTTTTCCTAGCCCATTCAATGCATTTTTACTCTTTTTTTTATTTCTTTTTTCCTTCAAGAGAATAGTTGGAGGACACTGCCCTAGAATGGTGACCAACCGTGACAGCGTTACCCACAATAATTTCACTGGGATAAGAAGGATGGATCATGATAAGACCCCCTTTCTCTTGGCTATGCCACCAAGAGACACTACCCTGTCCTGGTGACCAGATGAATTGTAGTGTCATACCGCTACATGTCAATGGACCTAATAGGTTGGCTCATGAAAAGAACCCGTATCCACCAACTAGGTCTTGAGTTTTATTTTATTTTATGGGTCCTCCCTTTTATTTCTTTCTCAAGGATCCTTGGGTGAAGGATATCAAGGTTCTATATCTGGATTTTAACTTTTTCTATCTATTTTCACCCTCTAGGCCATTAGCCCCTTCTTCCCACAAGGCAATGTACAAACCTTACTAGCTTGGCAAACACAATGCCTGAACTAATGTAGGGGATAGATGATAGGGAAGATGATGAAAAGTGATAAGTATGGAAGGAATGGACAATGACCTTTCATAAACCCACCCAATGGAAACTCACTCCTGAGGGAACTAACTTGCTAGGGAATTCTATCATCCCCCCCAAGTATGGAAAATTTAAAAGGCATAATGTCCAAGAAAATTTCATGAAGAAAAAGAGAATTAAATTCACATATTCAAATGTTTTGAGAATCAAAGTGACACATAACATGATACCCAGACTCATTACCTCATGGAGCAAGGCCCACTGCTACCTCAGAACCAGGCCGATGGGATGAATGTTCTTGCTGCTGACAGAATCGAGGCTCTAAATAATAAAGTATGGGCCCTCCAGGCCCAAGATCAAGTCAATATGGCTCTCAATACTCCATTTCTAGGACCTATGGGCCTTAATACATAATCGCCTTAGTTATCCCTAGGATAGGGGATAATGTCTGGCTCCAACTCGGGGACATGTGCTCACCGTAGAGCGCATGAGAACCTCAACATCTCTGGTATGACCTGTGACCTGCTAGATCTCAACATAAATGATAAGTAATCATTTGGGGTGGTGACATCACCCTTGGCTCATATATGATAAATTGAAATACAAGTAAGAAATCATATATACAAATAGAAATACAACTACTCTAGCATGAAATCCAGATGGTATATACAATGAATGCATAATGCATACCTACTTACCTCTACTTACCTATTGGTTGAATGCTAGGTGTAGTTAACTAGCTTGTGAAATAATCCTAGAAATGTCGCATGATACTTGCCTCTGTGCTTCATCAGAATCCAAAACAATCCTAAGTCAAGCACAAAAATAACATGAGTGAGAAAATGTTTTGTATCATCGGAAATTGTAAAGTCTAGCTCATGGAGGTGGGAGGGAGGGAAAAAATTATGCCAATTCAAACCTTTAGGAAATTTCTCAATCCATTTCAGAAAGGGATCTTGAAAAATCAAAGGTTCAATAGACCGACTCAAAGAGTTTGAAGGTTGGCTACCTTGGATGTCTTCACAATCTGAGGTCTGTGAAGGGACTAGAAAGAACCTAGGGGATGACCAACAATGTCTTAAGTGAAGGTTGAAAGATTGAGATAAAAAAATTCTTATTAAAGTATTCGATCTGCGGGTAAAATCACGATTTGGGTAACACTTTCATGACAATCGAGACTCCAAAATTCCTAGCGGCAATTTTTCGACCAAAAAAATGTTGCTAGGAAGTTTTTCAGCTGAAACCTTTTTCGTCCGAAAATTTTCACGTCAAATTTAATGGTGCCCTTGAAATTCATGTACAATGTTTTTCGGATGAATTATTTCCCTATGGTAATCATATTTCGACCAAAATACTTTTCGTCCAAAACGTTTATTTTAACGGATTCTGTTAAAAACTAGGTTTCAGCCGAAAACCTGAAAATGGGACTGTTTGCAAGAAACTACAAATTCTCTCCATCTTACTTCGTCTTTGGAGGTAGTGGACCCTACAAATACTCATAATTTAGTTTCATAATTGATACCAACTTTTTTAAAATTGAATCTACTTTCATTGGGTATAATTTGTTTTCATTTTCATTATTTTTATCTAATTTTATTTAATTTTATAAAAACATCACTGCATAATATTTTTAGGTGAGACTATGATTCGGTGAAATTAAAAATCCATATCTCTAAAAATACACAGTGGAAAATTATGGAAAATTTATATCCATAATCCTTAAATTGTTCTCTTCAAAAGTGTATTTTTTAGATTTTACGTTTAAGTAAAAATTAAGATAGAGACATAGTGGAGGAAAACATGTATTTAAAATATGTAACTTTTTCAGATTGGTCAACTTCAAAAAATTCTAGAAATTATAATATTCATCCATTAGATTAAAAACTATAGTCATCACAAAATAGAGTCTCTGTAGATTGATGCAGTATATTTCATTTGTCAAAAACAAAAGTTTAATAATGGATACATTGTTGTGGGAAAAAATAACTCACTATCTTTCCCTTCATTTTTAAGGAACATATTGTCAAACAATTACCAAATTGACATATCAAATCTCAATAAAAAAAAATTGAAAAATAGCTAGTAGAAAGCTAACAAAATTCTTCACAAGTTTTGTTTTTACAGTAAAGTAAAATTCTAAATAAAAAAAATACTTTTGTTTACCGTAAGTTGAATAAATTGTTAAAATTAAAAAAATAATTGTCATAAAACAAGCAAAAGTGTTACCCATCTTCATGATTTTACCCATACCCTTGAATTATAAAAGTAATAGTTTCCTTAGAGACAACCCAAAACAAAGGACATGCTTCAGAACTACACCTTTAGTGATATAGAAAGATAAAATAGTAAAAGGGAGTTGGGATACATTGTCATAAGGATCCTTCTCTGGGAAAGAAATGCCCCCACCTTTATCAATATATGAGCACAACAGTGGTGGATAATATTCTTCATGGAATAAATCCAAGTGCTCAAAGGAATAATCATCAAAATCCTCAAGGTATGACTGAAAATTATTAGAAGAACATAACACCAGGTCATCCTTGGGTGTCTAAAAAACAAATTGTAACCGTGTCATCTCTTTATTGCCAAATGTCAAATTTATTAGTAGCCTCATATGATAATGGAAAAGGAAACTTTTGGAAATGAGCATCAATGTCATAAATGGGATCCCCATCATATCCAATCGCATCCCATTTATGCTTTCCGACATGTATGAATTCATCAATAATATCAACAACATCATCATATTTATCATAACATGAAGGGCTTAAAACATATGAAGGCTCCTCCAACACTTCTTAACTTTCCAAATCATAAAATAAATCATCATCGGACTCTTGGAAATGAAAATAACTTACTATGTTTACTTCTTCTTGTAAAGGAGATTCGAGGACTCAGACAACTTCATCAAATGGAAGGGAATGTATCATTTTATCATCCTCATGGATTGTCTCTTTAACTTCATAATAAGGAGGATATTTCTTGTCCAAGGGTTCCTTTTCTTGTTCCCTTTCTAAGTTATAGAACAAGGTGTCATCAAAAATATCAAAAGGAAAGAGACTAACCTCATCCTCTTCTTCTTGTGCAGGGGGAATAGGTTCTTGAATGGATTCATCAAAGGGAGGACCATGCATCACTAATTCAACATCATGTTTGACATCTTCAGGCTCTCTCTATTCAACCATGTCTTCATTATCCATGGAAGAAGAATGAGTAATCTCTTTCTCTTCCTCATGGGATTGGAAAACCTCATTAGGATCCTTCTCCTCAACCTATTGTCGGTTGATGACTTGTTCCCCTTTTTCTTGGAGATTACCAATAAAATTATCAAGGGAAACCAATCTCTCCAAACTAATAATATCTGGGGTAATTAGGTTTCCTCCCTTGGACAAGGATATATTTGCATTGATTTCTAAATCCTTGTTATGATATTCATGGAGTGTTTTTGGCCCCTTTTTACTAAGGAGAAACCCTAAATTCACCAAGAGTGCATTGGTATAGAGATAAGAAAGGTACTTGTCTCCAGGATGATGGATTCTAGGAATTTGATATAGCAAGTTCTCAAACCTATCATGGAATTCCATGATAGTCTCATTGTTAGTTTTTTTTATATGCTTGAGTATTTTTAGTAGCATTTGTATATCTTCCAACTTAATACCCCATATTTTGAGAAAGGTTTCCTCCAATTGGTCAATATATGTGATTCTAGCATCAGGGAAGTCGTCATACCATTTCCTAGCATTTCCATGAAGAGTGGTAGAGAAGAGTTTCATTGACAAATATTCAGCATCATCATTGATAGGGTGGATTTGAAAGAAATCCCAAAAATCACCCATGTGATAGTCGGCTCTAACCCCATCATTACCAGAGAATCTAGGGAGCCATTTTTCGTACCTAGGGGGAATTTATCGAGGGAACGCTAGGATTTTACTCATTTCTAAGGGTTTTAAATTTCCCATGTCCCATTGAGAAGCCATGGTTGGAATTATCATCAATGGAGTCGCTATATAATCCTTCTAGGGATCATCAAAGAGAAACGAGGGAATCACCCTCAGTGGAGTCGCTAGGTAAGCTTTGTAATCTAAATTTTTTTGAGGAAATGCTTACCTAAAAGTGTCATCTTTGAGGAGAATTGATTCATTGTTCCCCAACAACGGTGCCAAAATTTTATCTCGCAATTTGTACTTGTCCAAAATCCAAATGCAAGTGAACAATAAATTGGCGTAACAAGAGGTTATCATATCACTGACACCTAAATAAGACACATCTTTCTATTTAGGGGTAGTAGAATAGGGGAGATGTCACCAGTGACCTGGGGGTTTGACAAGGAAAAGGTAATAGTATCAAGAAATATCTTCCCCTCTCACAAGTCACACTGATCAGAAATTCCCAAATGTTTTAATAAAATGAAGCAAATATTTTCTTAAGTGTACCTGCCCAAAACAAGACAACAAGAAAACACTATTTAGAAGTACCAATTGATATTAGAGCTTAATAAAACCTTGGACTTTGAAATAAAGCAATAAGATGATATAAAGGGTGAAGCAACATAATTTTATAAAAACAATGTATATATAATTACAGCTTCACAATTATTCCTTAAACAAACTTCAATAATGACCAAAATGATAACCTAAAATTGGCAATATGCTAGTATTTGTCATAAGCAAAGAAGGAAATGTAAAATCAACTTTAACACTTGCTTTTAGAATATTTTAATACTTTCATATATGGATGTAGATTTATTTTGTAACAATGAAAAGATATTTAGTAAGTTAGTCTAATCTAAGGTTAGGAATGGTTAACAAAGACCTTGAAGTAGATGGTTCAAAGGTTGTTTTCATCAATCAATCAAATGTAAGGTATGAACTAGTGCCTTTAGGGTAAATGGAGTCACTTTGTTAAGCCCTAATATTGGCTCATTACCCCTTAATTGGGGCATCTTATATTAGTAATGTTATTTTATTTATGTCGGCTTTAGTCCATTAGTTGTAATTATACCTCCTAGTCTCCTATATATACCAAGGAGACATTTTCATTTCGAATCATCTTTTACTTGAACATTTAAGTGGGGTAAAAGGAGGTTGCGCCCTCGAAGAGGCTTATTATCTGAAATTATCTCTCTTTCAAGGCGTTGAGTACTTTTTCTGAGGATTTTCTATGCTATATTGATATTTGGTTCTTAACATATGGTATCAGAGATCAAGGACTTGGGGTTTTGCTGCTACATCTGAGACACCTCGGCATGTTCGCTATAACTTGTTTTCTACAATGTTTCAGAAGGAACGACTTGCAAGATATTTAGTATATGGATCAATGTACTTTGGGTTCAAAATTCAGCTCCTGAGGCCTTATACTTTTGAAGATACAGCCTATACAAGATAGGGTTCTGGAATCATCCTGAACTGAGTCATTGCGAAATTTTTTCTATAAACACTTTTTTGTAATGTTTCAGAACCTGAACTCTAGAGGATATTTACAAAAATTAGTAAGGTATCTGTGGTAAAAGTTTCAGCTTCTGGGTCATCTCAAATTTGTAGATACACCCTGTGTAAGATAGGGTATCTGACTAGTCCTATTGACTAGTCTCAAGAAGGTGTTCCAGGTAAAACAATCATACATTCTTCCTAGAGTATCCAAATTGCATGGGACTAGTTTCATTGGATCGTGGATATTCTTTAGTATTTCTGGTGTGAGTTTCAAAATTTTATATGAATTATTTTGTACAGGCACACTATACAAGTGAGATCTTTTGGAAAGGCCAAAAATAGGCAAGTTGTGGGGAAGTTACCGTAAATTCCACTTGGTACATCCAATTTTGATCAGACTTGTGGCATTGCAGAGAAGAAATATCATAGAAATACATAAAATAAAGTTTCATACCCAGAAGGGACGAAACTTGGGAGATACAATAGAATAAATATTGTCTAGCAGAACCACCTCAAAATCAAGGTTCAAAAGTGATACTTGGCCAACATGCCACCCAAAAAGGGAACTTCTACACCAAATAAGCCTCCAGAAAATCCTACTTGGACT
>ML780843.1:448582-471502 GCA_009831015.1 Picea engelmannii
TTCCAGAACTTGATGAGGAAGGAAAAATCATATTGGAGCCTGAAGCCATCACTGACACAAGAATTCGCCAGCTGAGGAATAGATCCATTTTAGAGTATCTCATTAAATGGAGGAAACTACCGGCTGAAGATTCCACTTGGGAATATGAGACTTTTATACAGAAGCATCCAGAGTTACTCAAGGGTTGCGGACAACACTTGTCTCAAGAGGAGGGGCATGTTAAGCCCTAATATTGGCTCATTACCCCTTAATTGGGGCATATTATATTAGTATTGTTATTTTATTTATGTTGGCTTTAGTCCATTAGTTGTAATTATACCTCCTAGTCTCATATGTATACCAAGGAGACATTTTCATTTTGAATCATCTTGTACTTGAACATTTAAGTGGGGTAAAAGGAGGTTGCCCCCTCGAAGAGGATAATTATCTGAAATTATCTCTCTTTCAAGGCGTTGAGTACTTTTTCTAAGGATTTTCTATGCTATATTGATATTTGGTTCTTAACACACTTATGCAACAACAATATAATGGGGAAACAAATGATAATAAGTGAACTAAATACAAGAGGGAGGATGGTTGAGGTGTTGTTAACCCAATGTCGCAATCATCCAAAACCATAGAAGGAAAACAACTACTAGGAAGTAGGTAACCCTAGGCCCTAGTGGTTTTACTTATTCTTTAGGTCAAGATTGAAATAAATAAAAAATTAATGAAAAAAAAATACTAGAGTGCTACTAAGGTAGGGATCCATAATATGCTTCAATGAAGGTGTATTATAGCAAAGTCAAGTAGGTGGAGATCTATTGAGAGAAGTATAATAACATGTAATTTTCTCCTAGGGTGTCACACTAGCAATTTTATAATCTCATAAATGAAAAGTAAAAGATACCATAACCATTCAAAGAAAGAAGGATTACATATTTTCACTTACATTCACCAAGAATAATCTAGTCACAATCCCTAGTTGAAGACTTTCCACCATGAAAATGAAAAAAAACACCAATAAAATCTCCCTCCAAGAGTTGTGCACCACTTAGTTCAACCAATAAGCCTTAAAAGAGGCTGAATTTAAGACCTTACACTTGTTTGAGTGAAAGATGATAAATAAAAATGAGAGTTTGATCTCTTATTTATACAATACACAAGACCTTTAATTACATTTTAGGTCTAAAAAGGCCGACATGGCCAATTTACATCAAAAATCCAGTTTTACATAAAATTCACAAATAAAACCCTAAATTCATTTTTTTAGGGTGACGTCATGCCCCTACTAGGGTTTCGTTAGCCTCCCTCTTAGAACCCTATGCCTCCAAAGTGAAACGTTGGGGCTCAAAACCCTTCAGGAACTACCACATGTGCCAACCAAACTCGTCCTCATGTTGGATACCTCAACTGGGTGATGTCAAGGCTCTGGGTGATGAAGTCAAGGGCCTTCAAGGGCCAACATCATGGTGGGAGGGAAAGACCCCCCTTGGTTCAATCCTTCCAGAGTGCCTCTGGTGGAATGTCCTACCTTTTCTCTGGTGCAAGCCTTTGGTATCTCTTTGCCCCTAGTTGGGATTTCAACATCCATCTGGTGGGATTTTAGCCGAGCTAACCATCTCCCCATATGTACCTATTCATCGGGCATGGTCCTGTAGCAACAACACACACAATGGTCAACTCCTGTGAATACCTCTGGTGTAGAGACTACCTGAGCCAAGTAAGACATGATTTCTTCTAGCTCAGAGGAAGGGAATGATGAAGGTGAATAGGAATCATTACTTGGGGAGTTGGTTTATATTCCAATATCCTCTATCCTAGATGATTCCACCATATCGGGTAAGAAATTTTGTGAAGTCCTTACTTCTATTTTTT
Source organism: Picea engelmannii (assembly GCA_009831015.1). Classification (NCBI taxonomy): domain Eukaryota; kingdom Viridiplantae; phylum Streptophyta; class Pinopsida; order Pinales; family Pinaceae; genus Picea; species Picea engelmannii. Next base: position 450,440 of record ML780843.1, read on the forward strand.
CTCTAAAGAAGTCATGCACCTACTCACCCTCCAAGTGCATAGTTGACCCCATTGCAACTTCCACCACTCCATTGTATTCCATTCCACCTTTGACCTACACCACTACCACTCCAATTTTCACAACTAACCCCCTTCCCTCATCATCCACTGTGATCACCATTCTTGATGAACCCCCAGTGATACAAAAATACACCTTCATATTTGAGTAAATAACCAACCAACAACATACCTTAGACATGATGTCCCATTCATGACTCCATTATTCCCTTCTCACACTCATTTTGACACCACCTTTATAGAGTATTTCAACCACTCTACTACAACTATTGTCACCACCATCCTGATATTGTCTACACCTCCCTAGGTTTCGCAGATACAAATACCTTTGGACTCACAACAAAAAATTGTTCTTCATTCTGAGTCGAATACAGGGCCAAATTCACACATGTAGTTGGACATAGATGCTCCAGATACACAACTAGATGCCCATGAAGACACACACTCAGCTCACAGTACGAGTTTCATCATGTAACATATTTCACCCAAGATACATGTGTTACACACATAAGTGTCACACTTAAGTGTCATAAGTGTCACAACTTAGTCACCATGAGAAAGTGTATGTCATAATCCCTAGACATGTTGAAGATGAATTGTATCATTTGGAGGTTGAAATACTACCTTTTTCATTTCATTTTTGGCCTTGTTTGAGATTTACTACCTCCCTTCCCATATACAAGGAGAGATAAACCTAGATCATCGCTCCTTGCTCAGTGATAGGGAAGCAATAGTCTCACCCTGTGGTAATTCATGGGGGGCGATGAAGTAGTTTCAACCATCATGCCTTGTTTTATGTGGTTTTTTTCAATAGATTTTAGTTGGTTAAGGGATTGGTTCGAGCTACCTTCTATTAAAGGAAAGGTAAATCTTGTTTGTTCAACTAAATCCTCATTTGACCACATTCATTCCTCAAAAATATCATATGGTTGTGATGCCTCAATGCCTATATAATGGAGGCCATACTTGAGTGAAATCAGAGAGAACTTAGGAACCATACTCATTATTTTATGACATTCAATGGGATGTAAAGGGGAGCTTGGAGGAGCTATTGTAATATCAACATTGGGATTGTAAGTGCTTCACTATTGATTTCTTTACATTAATATATAACTTGGAATATTCCCCTCGTTCTTGTGTTGTTCACCATATGCATGTATATTTTTGTCTAATTCATCATAGATCGACCTGTTCTATTTGAAAATATATCATAGAAGAAGGATGCTTTTCTTTGTTATTTATAGAACTTCTCTTGGAGCTTGGACATCAATATCAAGGGTTGGAGAAGAAAGGAAAACCGATGGAAAAGAGGTAAGTCTTCTATCCTTCTCTTCTCATTCCGATTGTTGGAATAGAGAGTAGATATAGTGGGGAAGTAGTAAGCCATTTGTTTCTCTCTATATTGGATCAAAGGGATCTTGATCCAAGTGGGGTTTCACTTGTCTGTAGGGGAAACATTTCCACAATAGAAATTGGTGAATCCACTGGGGAATTTCTCTTTGATATTTCCTTAGTGTTTTCTATCGCTTTGAAGTTTTGATTGTTACTTGATCTTGTCGATTTGGATGTGTTTCTTTGATTTCTCTCCTTCCCACATCCTCATTCGGAAGTTCAATAAGTAAAAAACCTGACCTTTTCTCAGATCTAAGAATTCTTTATTTTTTATTTTTCACCACTTTACAAAATTAATCACCCCTCCATAAGAGAGTACAGGGTGATAATGTCTTGATTATCTCCCCCCATAGAGTCTTAGGGAGCGATAATCCTTGTTCATCTCCCTATCTGCATTGTTATAGGAGCGATAGTCCTTTTTCTGAGTGAATTTGGAGATCGAATTTCCTCCTTTCTATTATTTCTTTGTCTCAGAACATTACATCAGAATCCTAGTTTGCATTGTTCCAAGTTCATTCAAAAATGAAGAAAACATCTTATTTTCTACTTAATGGATGCACTTTCTACTGCTTTGTTGTTATTTTTCATCTCGCTTACTTATGGCCATTGCAATTATGCTTGACGCTAGTCGTTCGCATCACACTACTTTGATTTTGTAGTTACCCTCTAGAGAGACACACTACTATGAGTGGTCCTCACTTTCCATGCCTACTTTCTATGCCATATTGCAATCATTTCTTAGGAGTTGTTCCACCCATTGGAACTTAGTTGCATGCCAATCATTTTCTCTAGATGAACTTAGTATTTGTTCTTTATCATGCTCATAAATACACGACAACAAGTTACCGAGTCTACTTTTATCACTTTTTTAGGCTCATAAAAACTATATGAAAAAGGAACTCTTTGGAGTCTCCTTTAAGCTCTTTTCAGACTCTCTAAACATGAAATGATTGTCCAATGAAATTGTTTCCTTTCATGCTAGTTAAAAGGATTTGAAAGGGAATCTATTGGGTTTAATTTTATTCCTTTTTTAGACTGTATGGACTAATTATGAAAAAGGAATACTAATGCAGGAGCATCTCCATCAACCTTAAAGAATCCAGGTGGAGGACAACTCAACACCTAACATGCATATTTAAAAAAAAAATTGAATTCCAAGGAGGAGCACGTATTTCTGTTTTGAAAAGATTATAATTTAAAGATGTTAAATATTTTGAGGCAGAGCCATCACATAAGGCCACCAAGGATTGTAATTTTTTTAAACATCATATAAGGTTGTACAGATACTGAGTATCGACTCATATCTGAATGTAATATCCATTCAATGTAATAGTACTTAGTAGATGAATGAATTAATTGTGATATGATAGCTCTAAGGTAGTCTGGAGGGAAATCTCGAGAAGCCCCTCATTGTATAAATATATGGATTGTATGCCCAAATGAGGTTGTTGAATATTGTAGTTGTTGTTGAATGTTATTGTTATTTTTCTTGAGAGAGTTGTTGAAGCTTATGAGGAGTTGTAGAGAACTGTATGAGTCCATGTACATATTTTACTGAATGAATACAAGCATAGAGGTTTGATTCCAATTGTATGGTGTTGTGTTCATCTAGTTTATTTGAGTACATGTGATGTTTCTATATGTTCTCTGTGTTTTATCTATTTATGTATATTTTATGCATGATATGTTTTTTTATGGTTAAGTGTGGAAACCTTTGATGTTTCTATAAGTTTCATTTGTTTTCTCTTCTGAGATTCGTGGTGCAAGGAGTGCATAGGCCGAGTCTATATAGACACAGAAGCTCAGGAGAGATAACATGAAATTACAGTGGAAGTGAAAGGAGTGCACATTTTTTTAGTTGAAGTGCAAAGAGTACATAGTTGTTCAGAGGAGAGAAAATATTTGAGAAGACTCGTGCAAGGAATTCATCGGGCCAAAACTTTCTTTAATTGTTGAAGAAATTTTAGAGGAGAATAATGCAAGGAATGCGTGAGGACATTTTCTTCAAAAATATCTAAGTCTAAAAGTTTATCAGAAATATCTAAGTCTGAAATTCATCAGAAGTTTCAGGGATGGAAGGAGTGTGCCAGAGGTCTATAAAACTCAGAGGAAAAAAGATCAGGAGAGATAGAGAAACAAGAGTTCCACAGGAGGGTATTAGAAAATTTCTAAGTTCAGAGATTTAAAGTATCATAGGAGTGCATAGGAGGGAACCAAATATCATGTCGATCTTGTGTAGTCAAGATCAGGAAGGATAGTGGTCAGAATATTCGAGGGAAAGATTCATTGTTTAAAATTTGAGCGATGGAGATTTGATCAAGAGGATCTAGGGTATTTTTTTACCCTCATATATAGAGAAGTAGAGAAAGGCTTAAAACCTACAAGTCTTTAAGACTTTGTGCATTTGGAGGAGTCATAGACCAAGTTTTAAAAGGAGGAGTTATCAAGGAGAGAAGATCTATGGTCAAGATCCATTTGGGAGTTTGTAGGAGTGTGGACATTCGTCGGATTAGGAGGAGTTGCACATGGGTTAATTTGTGAAGTCCTTCAAACTTCCTACATTCATATAATTTGGTGTATGGAGAATTTAGGGCCCCTAAAGTCCCGAAGGTCAGAGTGAATCATGACCGTCTAAAAAATATGAGGACACATGTCAGTAGATTGTGTACTTCAGTGAACAAGGATTTTGGTGGAAGTAAGAGTGGAGGACTCTCAAAGTCCTGAAGGCCGAAGTGAATCGTGGCCATCCAAAATATGAGGAAACATGTCAGCAGATTGTGTACTCCAAAATATTAGCATTTTAGAGGAAGTTTGGGGTTAAGGAACCCCCAAAGTCCCAAAGAACCGTAGTTCATCTGGGTTGTCCATTTGAGGAGACACACGTCAGCATATTAGGAGGTCTAGAGGATCAATACTTTGGAAGAACATAAGGAAGAATAGGTTTATCTCTTAGTATTCTCGAAGTCCGGAGTAGATCTGGACCGTTTATTTTAGGAAGGGTATGTGGTAGCATATCTGGAGGTCCGACACTTCAGAGAAAACATAGTGTGGAGTTGTGGAGACTCGCGAAGGCCTGAATCCCTAGAGTTAATCCCAGCCATCCATTGGAGAGGACGCATGGAGAAATATCCCACAATATGGGAACTCGACACTTCGGTGAAATCAAAGCATTTTGCAGATAAGGATAAAATCACTGAAGTCCCGAAAGGCATCCTATTCGTTGATCTAGGAGGGGACCCGTGGAGGCAAGAGAACTTGTTTGACGTTTCGATGTCGGGAGATATAAAGTTTCATTTTGTTTGACGACCAAATAAAATCATCGAAGCCTGAAGGGAATTGATTTGGACCATTCATTTGATCGAACATTGTGGACCATCGATCTGAGACTTGAAAAAAGAAATTTTCGGCAATGCAAGAAAGTTGTGGAAAATGACATTGTGAAGAAAATCGTCGAAGCCCGAAGATATAATCTGAGCCATCAATCTCAGTGTTCAATGTGAACCGTTGATTTAGTCTCCTAGTGTTTGACAATTCATGAAGTTTGTATTAATACATGAGAGGAATCAAAAGTCCCGAAGTCCCACAAGTTTGATGGTTTGAAGCTTTGGCCCATAATTTTGGCCCTTGGTCTCCGGGGAGGCTTTGTAAGCGCTCGGGGAATCTTGAAAAGGAAAATTTACACTCGGGAGGAAGAGTTAAGGACCTGTGCATTAAGCTTTTGGGCTTGGAGGGAGCCTGTGAAATAATTTCATCTCCTGAATAGAACGATCCTATACTGTGAAGTCGCATGGACCTTGTGAGAGGGTGGGGTCTGCGTCAAATACTTTATTCAACCTTCACTAGAATAGTTCTCCCTTGTATTGTTTTATAATTTTTTAATCTCGAGGGACTAAATTTATGAAAAAGAACATTCTTGGAGTGTTTTATAAGTTCTTTTAAAACTCTTTAAACATAAAAATACCATCGATCTTATCTTCCTAGGGATCGTAAAATTATACATTGAAGGACACCTGTGAGATCGAACCCCTCCTTATTCAGGTTTGTTAAACATGTGATGAGGGACTCATCGAAGATGATCCATATCGATCATATGTTATCCTCCTCAAGCGTGATAAAAAATAAATAGGCTCTCACTATCCATGGTGGGGGGAGGGAGGGGATTTGAGGGAAGTGGGTCATTTTTTGGAAAGAATTATGGCAGTTGTTTGTTGTGTCTCTTGAACATGGAACCTGTTTGCGTAATTTATTGCAATTCAGTAATCTCCTTGTCTCTAAGGCATATCAATTTTATGAGTCATTATACTCCTTTGGCTCACTCTAAGGGTGCCCCAGCTATCATCACACTATTCTTTGGTCTATATCTTAGTCAAGTCAATGTTTCCAAGTCATTTTTCATGCCTCACAATGTTCAAGGGACGTTTCATCCCAAATAAACCACTCTGTTGTATTACCAACCTTCATCCTCGTGTCAGGTTTTTCTCATTTAATATAACATCTTACATCACTTTCTTGTGTTACTTTCGTGTCAATGATGGGGGAAACATCATGTCCCTCCTTTGATGAGTACATTCCTATCGAATTCAACACATTATCTGAGAATTAGACATAGAAACTAGTTAGTACTTTGGAACGTACATGCCTTAATGGAAAGTCTCCTCTCTTTCGACAATAGGTTTACATAATTGACCTTTGATTGAATCATTCCATGAATGTTCGAATTCATCTCATTTATTCACATTCGTTGGATTGTACTAGGGTACCTTGGGAGTCATTTTAATCATTGGTGATGTCCCTTGCACTTGTTAACGATATACATCAATGAATGGTAATCAAGTGGTTTCTACCATGTTCGACATCAATACATCTATTCATATGTCTAGAATCATACCATTTATGGATTGGGATGAAGACCCTTGGAACTCCTTAGGCACCTACCTCTGTTATGTGCCTCACCCAGGTTGTGATGGATATTATTTGAGTACTTAGAATATTCCAGTGTGGCCATCATGCTGGTGATATCACTAATATATATGTTGTCACATAGATACACTTTTTCTTGGTCTGTGGCTAAATGTTTTTCATATCGGAACTCCACTATGTATTATTTCATGGCTACAACCTGATTGAGTCATGGTGATATGGATCTGCATTGTATAATTGGTGGCCATATCCTTAGTCAATGATTTCATGGATCCATAGTGTATTGGTTGGCAGCTATGCTTTGAGTCAGTGTATTCCAAGCATGGTTATGCCTACCTCAGGGATAATACATATGTATTTTTTTATGTTTTTTTGCAACTTATGCCCGACTCTCCTATTCCAACACCCTCACATACAAATTTTTGTAAAGTGTTTCGTCCATCAACGTTTCCTCTGAATTCACATTTTATGGGCATATGTTTCACACCTAAGTGTCACACTAACAAATGTCGCACTTAAGTGTCATAAGTGTCTAACTTAAATGTTGTAACTTTGTCACCATGAGAAAGTGTATATCATAATCCCTATACATATTGAAGAGGAACTTTAACATTAGGAGGTTGAAATTCTACCTTTTTCCTTGTTTGTTTGGCCTTGTTTGAGATTCATCACCCCCTACCCATATAAAAGGAGGGATAAAACTATATCATCTCTCCTTGGTCATTTATAGGGATGAAATAGTATCTCCCTATGCTCGATCATGCGGGTTGATGATGTAGTTGCGACCAACATGCCTTATTTTGTGAGGTTGTTTCTGGGAGATTTCATTTTGTTAAAGGATTGGTTCGAGCTACCTTATATTCAAAGAAACATCTTTCTTATTTGTTCAGATAAATATTCCTTTGATCAAATCCCCTCCTCAAAACTATCTTATGGTTGTTATGCTTCAATGCCTATATAATGGAGGCCATAATTGAGTGAAAGGGGAGATAACTTAGAGAACCATATGTATGATTTCGTGACATTCAAGGGGTCGGGAAGGGGATCTTGGAGGAGTTGTTGCAATATCAACATTGGGATTGTAATTTATTCAATATCGATTGCTTTTGATTAATATATAACTTGGCCTATTCTCCTCATTCTTGTGTTGTTCACCATATGCATATCTATTATTGTCTAATTCATCATAGATATATATGCTCTATTTGAAAAGATATCGTAGAATAAGGAGGTATTTCTTTGTTCTTTACATAACTTCTCTTGGAGCTTGGACATCAAGATCAAGGGATAGAGAAACGAGGACAACCGATGGAAAATAAGTAACTATTATATCATTCTCTTCTCATTCTGATTGTTGGCATAAAGAGTAGATCTAGGGGGAAAGTAGTAAACCATTTGTTTTTCTCTGTCTTGGATCAAAGGGGTATTGATCCAAGGGGGGTTTCACCTATCTGCAGGGGAAACATTTTGACAACAATAGGACCTCCAACAATTCCAAGTTATCCTTGAGTTATTTTTGGAGCAAATTGGTGTGGTTTTAGTGCTTCCATAGGAGGTCCACGACATAATTACGTGGAGCTTCAGTGCCCCCTTAGATAGTCCAAATGGTTTTGGTACCCACAACTTCTTTGAACATTCTGTTGCAAGCGTTCAACCACTTACTTACTGGTTTCCCTTCAACCCATCTCTTACCAGAGCAAAGTTGTTCATGTGGGTGATCCCACAATTGTTGCATCTTTTACACGCCTTTGTTGATCAATTGGAATAATGTGTCATTGTAGTTGAGAATAACAATGATGATCTCACCTAGAAAGAAACAAACATTAAATACACCATCACTCTAACCTATTCATCCATAGAATACGATCATGAATTGTGTACGCATGAAAAATCATTTGTTGTGGCTGTGTCATATAAACTAGTCCAAGTCTGGCCAAATTTTTTACAGATGGTGCCATACCTACCAGAATATATCACTCCTATTTATCCTATGCAACAGGTTGAGCTCATTTCCGGTGCCTACTCCCAACTAGTTGCAAATATGGATACCATGCAACATGAGTTGGATATAATTAAATTGAAGGAAATAGAATATCCCAAATAAATGATGAAAAATATTACGTGGGCAGTTGTGGAGGTAAATGTTGTCTGGTCCTCACTTCATTCCCATGTGATGAGTGTTATAGGCTCTTCAACATGGTCAATGATTGGATCATTTTACTGGATCGATGCACCCAACCAATCATAGAATTTCATGTACAACTCAACGACATGCATGCATAAGAAAGAGCTATGATTGATCCTATTGAGTAGGCCTCTACATTTTCATAAATTCATATCAAAGAAAAATTATTGGATGCACTAGATGAATCCACTCATGCTGCAAATAAATATATTCGCAACTTCCAACCCATAGTGAAAGAAGAATATATTTAGATGTAACAAATTGACTCCATTACTGACACAGAATGGATTACTCTATTGGATACTCAACCAAAGGATCTTGATGTGACTATAGCTCAGGAATTTGTTGCGGAAGCCTTGATTTTGGAAATAAAATGGCAAGACTGCATTGAGCACTATGGCCATTTTCATGAGCAAGCTCTTTCCATTATACTCGAGTTGGGCCCTCCATTTGTGGAAGGTTAGGAGAAAGAGACAACAAGTTGACTCAGGACAGGTCAAAGGTTGCAGTTTTGGCTTGTTCGACCCTTCGTTTTTGAAGAGAACCTAATTTTTTCAAAAATGCCAAAGTTTTGTGGGAAAGCTCAACAATCCAACAAAACATTAGAAGTGATGTAGAATAGCTATGATAAGTGGAAAAATAACTACAAGTGTTATAGAAGTGAAAATAGAGCATGCGCCAACTAGATGAGAAAGTGGAAAGAGCTATAAGCTTCGAGTGCATGAAAGGAGAAAGAGGGAAAATCAACGAAAGTGGAATCAATAAAATATAATAGTGGAATCAAGAAGTCAAGAATTGCCCGAGAAAAAATTATAAATATGGGAATATGTAATGGGAAAGGGTTGGTTGGATGTTAGTCATATTGTGAGTTATTATAATGGTTTTTCTAGTACTATTGTTGTTTCCCTCTGTTATCAAGCTATCACCATTATTGTTATTGTGTGTGGTGGGATCATATATTGTAATGGGATTTTTGGGAATAATTGTGCTTGCACAATAGCGATAGAGTCTGTGAAGGGTATTGGAACATGGAGAGTAATGTATAAACTATGTTAGAAGGATATACTCACGGGATTATGAATTATGAGATATTGATAATATAAGAGATCGTTTGGGCTCTAAAATTTTGGTTATGATGTGCATGACTTTGTAGTTTCTTCATTATGCAATTACTTTTATATTGTGTATTTGGTATTTAACCATTAATTTTTATGTATGAACTTGTATGTATGCTATGAAACTTGGTTAATATGATGTTTACACTATTTTAGACTCGTGGTAATACAATTCTTTATATTTTAAAGCATGAATATACATTATATTACTCTATACCTGGTGATGCATCATCTTTGATTAACTTCACCTCACATAAGTCTCAGTCACACTTCGGGTGATCCTTCCTTCCCTTGTAGAAGGTTTAATATGCCAGTGCTTCTAGACTACAACAATATCTTTATTGGTAACCTTCGAGAACCCCGATATCCAATTTTGCACCAACAAAGGCCTTAGATATTTTTGGGCCCACCATTATAACACAATAGAATGCCCAGAAAAAAGGAATTGAAAAATAAATGTAGTAACCATTTGGTCAGCATGTTTGGTGATTCATTCAAAAAACACAATATCACCTCTAAGGTGAGAAAATATTTGAAATATGTGAGATCAATAAATGAGTTAATTGAAAAAAAAAAACCTAAGTATGATCATCATATCACGATTCCCAAGAGGGAATGAGAGAATATACAAAAAAATGCAAAGGAGATTGTATTAAGCCGTGAAGAGAAGGCACAACCTGTACTTGGAAGGTAAATGGTATTTTGACTTGAATATGTTGAACTTTTCTTAGTTGATCTATAGAAAAAATTGTGTTGTCTAAGTACATATTTCAAACTTTTCGTAGGCTCCCATAAACTCCGAAACACACCAAGGTAAGAGTAGGAAAAAATAGGAAATAAAAAAATGGTCAAGGTGTTACATGAGATTAAAATCTCAAATTGTGAGTACCAAACAATTTTACCATATTATTCATATCATCAAACAATTTTTTTGTAATTGCATACAATAAGAAAAATTCACCTTATTATGTAATGCAGGGGGGTATTTTCAATAGTGCGTCCACTGAAGAAGACATGAAGATTGACTTCAGGTTCATCTTTCAAGCAGTTGTTGAACATGAAAAAGAATGGGGGAAACACAATCAACTGACCCTTCAAACGATATCATATGTAAACTAATAAGACTGTAATTGTTGATTACGTGTAACATATATATGATTGATTTATCACATCAATTAATGTTTCTATTTTTTAAGCATGAAAGAATCCCCAATTCATTTGAAATTGGTACTGGACATGAACCCCATGATTATAGTGGTGTGCAAACCCATCACGATATGTGTCATTAAAATCAATTATATATATTGATGACTAGTAATATTTAGTTGCAAATGGTGTACTTATAATGTTTATCATTTCAATGGTAGAGCATGTAGATGATGCTAGTGCTCAAAGAGGAGAGGAACTAATGACAACCCGAGAAATGGTGTCAACTACTCCTCTAGGTAAAAAAAAAATCATGATATTTGTATTAATGAAAGAATGCTATGAATAATAATAACTAATCATGTCCTTTTAATTCTTTTCATTGTTTTATTGGATTCCCTTGTTGTTGTTGTAGTGGATGCCCCATTGTTGTAGTGTATTCCCAACTGTCGATGGTGGGAGAAATTTCCATTGATGACTGCAAGCCTCTAGGTACTCATATAACTCTAGATCTCAATCCAGAATAGATAAGCTAAAGTCAATGGAAGGATACCTGTTGAAAGGACATCATTAAGGGATCTCTCATCATCCAATGTGAGGTACAAAGTAATATCTTGATGATTAAAAATATCTTGGATGAATAAGATGTTCATGAACCAACAACCACGTGTGTCTCTCGCATGCACCTAATTAAAGTAGTACAGGAAAGAGACCCTCTGACTACCATCCATTAATGAAATTTTTTGACAAAGGTGAGGAAACCACCAATAGGGTCTAATGGAATCCAAGAAACTGCATGAATCCCAATGTGTGAATATATTTCTTTCCACCGAACACAAGGGAAACCCCCCAGTCAGTGACTAATGGAGAGATGTGATCTTCTAGGTTCAAGATCACCTACTAATGATCAAAGTAGGACCAGGGTGCAAGGTGGGACAACAAATTCATGTGATTATTAGGTTCACTTGTAAGGGGATGGTCAACATGCAAAGTCAATAATTCTAAGGAATTACTGAAAAAGGATTAGACTTCCTTTAAACAAGAGTATGAGACAGATGAATACCTCAGGAAACATAGACTTAACAATGATCATTGATAAAAGTTTGTGACATAGGAGGCATCAACAAACTCTCTATAGGGACTGGAAGAATAACCATTCAAAGAAGTAAAATCTAAGTAATGAGGCCATCTTCCTAATACCATGATCAACATAAACCTTTAATGAAATGGAATCGATAATTTGTTCTTTGTTCAAAGGAGAAATGATTGTTTCCGATAGGAGATAATATTATTTTCCCACGTGTCTTTTTTTTATATAGTAACAAAAATGCTATGATACATGAGACGAAATGAGTGTCGCTAGAAAGTAACTAGTTCCAAGAAGTGTAGCATACCTATTCTTAATGGAAAAAAACTCATGCGAGACATGGACACTCAAGGGGATGTTTCCTCTATGGGTAAATGGTGCTAAGTTGCAAAGGATATATGGAAGGCACTGCTTGGCTAATGCTGAGAATTGTTGGGGAAAGAGGCTTATAATGAGAAAGTGGGAGCTAGCATTATGCTCAACAATGCAAGCATGATAATTGGATGCAATTACAACCTAACTCAAAAAGTGTCATTTTTTGTAACTTTAGTCCCTTGGGCCCGAAAAAGTATAAAAAAATACCCAGGAGAACTCTTCTAGCCAATGGTGACTAGAGTATTCCTTTTTCGTAATTAGTCTATTTGGTTTGGAAAAGGGCTAAACTTATACCAAAATAGACATTGTTTCAAATACATTTAATGAGTGTGAAATAAGCAAGTTCACCTAGTAATATTTTCATGTTTAATAAGTCTTGAAAATATCTTAGCTAAGACTCTAGGAAGTCCCATAGGTAGTGGCCATAATGAGATTGAGTAAGAAGAGTGAGGTTTGAATGAAAATTCATAATGGGGCTATAAGGGACTTGTGAGCCTAATGGAAAAATTACAACATGGGTGCTAAAATGCAAAGGGGAGATAAGATAGCAGGCCCATGAAATGTAGGATCTACCATGTGAATTACAACACTTCTAAATAACAGGGAATGTTTTGTGTCGCAACTCAGTTGGGTCGATCCTCGGGTAAAATGATACCAGAAATGGATAATGAAAATATTCATGGAGGGGAAAATATAACCTATATGCCAGTTTTGAGATCATGACCTATTAGAACAGATCGACATAAAGCAACTTACCAAAGAAAATGTCTTTGAATTTGTAATGAACCAAATGCTCAAAATATCATAAAATAACAGAAGTACACACCATGTACATAATGTGAGCATGGAGAAAAAATCTAAGATATATAATTTACATGATAACTCATTAAATAATAGGGAACACCCTCCAAATAACCAAATACCATTCATACTTCACAATTTTCCTTCCCCAATAATAAATACATTATCTCTTATATATAGTTAGTCACACTTGCACATGAGGCCCCTTTATCACTAGGCTGACCCTATTACATATGTATTTACACATTACATATACATTTAGGCCCATATATGCCCCTCTTTGGGGTCATTCATATACATTTAGCCATATTTATTCCCCCCTTGGGTCATAACATAGTACCCTCCTTCAAAAAGATTTGTCCTCAAATATTTTCATTTAAAGGCTTCACATGTGATGAAACCAAGTAATATGATTTTCTTATGTTCTTTATTTCTTCATTCCATTTTTGATGATCTATCCATCCAAAATCAATTCTTTTCAGTCTTAATCCTTGGTGTCTAGTTGTTGCATAATTTTCTTTCCTTTGATTCCATATATTTTTGTTGAAGATTATCCAATTTGTAGTGGTTGTTGGTCTCTGAAAATAGCTTGTTGAAGATTAGTTTTGTGATGGCTTGTTCCATGAATATTCATAATTATTTTATCTTCTTCCTTCATAATGTTGAGATCGTCCTTCTTGTCTTCCTTGAAATGTTTCTTGGTAATGAGGGTGTCTATACGGTTTCACATTTGACGATTTTTCTTCACTCTTCACATGCATTTCATCTATCTTACTTTTAGAGATCATGACATCCTCAATCATCTTTTCTTGGTCCTTTATTACTCTAGCCTTGTAGATAATACCATGATATTTGACATGTACATCCTCTAGATGGAGTTCAAATTCTTCAAGTCTCTTCTGTTGACCTTCTTGAATCTTGTCTTCTTTCTCCTTTTGAAGCTGCAAGGTGACCCCATCTATCAAATTATGATGTCCGTCTTCAATTTTGGCTTGCATTTCTGACTTTACCTCATCCATATTTAAGTATTCCTCAACATTGTTTCCAATATCCTCTTGCATTCTTTTGGTATATTCTTCATCCAAGATCCTTCTTTCTTATTTATTTTGATAATTCTTCTTTTCTTCTTTAAATCTCTTAACCCGATCTAATAGTTTTTTATTATGTCTTAGTAATCTACATATCTCTTCATCTTTCTTTTTCAAATATTCCCTTGATTCACCTTTTTTCCACTTGCATTGGTTAGTATTTTCTTGCTTTCGGTTCTTAACCTCCTTAAGGAGTGATTCATTAAGGGATATTATAATAGCTAGCTCCTCACACTTCTTCTTAATATTTTCCTTTTCTTCTTTTAATTCATCTTGAATTCTATACATTTCCTCCATTTTTGTATCCCTAATCCATTTATCTAAGAATAGTTTTTCAAATTCTTCCCATGTGGAGTGGAGTCTAGTATCTTCATCAAGGCTTCTTCGCCACTTATGAGATCCACCCAAAATAGAAAAATATTCCCCAAAAGGAATTATACCAATCCTTATACAATTTTCATTTACCATCCTCAACCATTCCATGGGACTGATTTCATATTTATTTTCATCTCCACTAAACTCAGGTATTGTCATTGATTCTTAATTGAGGTCTAACCCCAATCCTTGAATTTCAACCTCATTATATTAAGGATAAATGTCTCAAATAGTTATAATAATTTTTCCAATATAATGTTATAGGTTTTATCTTTCCAACGGATTTTGAATCAGCTCAATCGGACATTCGAATAAAAAGTTATGATATTTTTAAGTCAACATACCTTGGAAACCCTGATTTCGAGTTTTTCCTCCTGGCCGACCTTACTTTTGATGTATCTCTACAATTTCAGCCCTTATGAGTTTGAAATTGTGAAATCTAGTACTTTGAAATTTATTCTCTGCAATGCCACATTTCTGACCAAAATTTGATGTGCCAAGTGGAAGTTATGGTAACTTCCCCACACTTTGCTTATTTTTGTCCTTTCCAAGAGATCACACTTGTATAGCGTGTCCTGTGAAACAAAATTGATATAAAATTACGAAAAATTGTACTATAACTACTACAAAATGTTCACTATCTAATACAAATAGTCTCACTCAATTTTGATACTCTAGGAATAAGTTATGATTGTTTTACCTGGGACACCTGTTTGAGACTAGTCAAATACCCTATCTTCCACAGAGTGTATCTATGAAAGTACAATGACCCAAAATATGAAATTAGTACCATAAGTACTCCGATAAGTATTCTAAATATTTTCTAGGTTTCTCATTCTAAACATTCTCCAAGAAAACATTATAGATAAAATGAAGAAATGACTATATTGAGAAGAAAAACCCTAGGATCAATACTATGATACCAAATGTAATGATTCAAATGCTCAAAATATCATAAAATAACAAAATTACACACCATGTACATAATGTGGGCATGGATAAAATCTCTAGTATAGATAATTTACATAATAACTCAAATAATAGGGAACCCCCTCCAAATAACCAAATACCATTCACACTTCACAATTTTTCTCCCCCAATAATAAATACATGATCTCTTATATATATCTATTCACACTTGCACATGGAGCCTCTTTATCACTAGACTAACCCCATTGCATATGTATTTACATATTACCTATACATTTATGCCCATATATTCCCCCCCTTGGGGCCATATCATATACATTTATCCATATATACGCTCCCCTTGGGTCATAACATAAGTCATGTATATAAGACCAAACAAAATAACCCATAAGTTAATAAGTCTAATATAGAAACCTTTGATAAAATATGTGTTAAGGGATATAGAACTTGAAAACAAGAAAATATAAAACTATAATATGTACATAGGACCGCACAACCTTGCGTCTTATGCATAGTAGTTCTCCAGGTAAGGCCTATTTCTAGGCCTAGACCAAGGGATTATTTGGTAATTTTCTTGTAAAGTTTCCAGTTCAGAAAGAGGTCAAAAATCCAAAATCATAGCTTCAAGGATAGCCTCATCTGAAGGAAAATGAACATCCATGAAACCAGGGCTCGACAAATCACAAATACCAGGGATCAAGGTCTCACAAACAACAAGATCAGACTCAAGAGGAAATACAATATTACTCATTCCCATAGGGGGAGGCCAAGGCTCCCACATAGGTATTCTGTCGAAAGCCAAAAACTCACTAGTAGCTTACACAATATTGGGAGAACCCAAAACTTTCCAAGCCAAGGAGGATAAAATACTTGCATAAGATCCTTCATCTACAATATATTGACGAATTCTCATTATCTGGAAGGGTGAAAAACAAGGAAGGATAGGCCCTAAAAGATCATTCCAATCAAAATAAACCATCCTAGGACTTGGAGAGAGCATACTAGAAAAGAGTGGAATGCTTCCTTTTTCAGAAGGTACAAAACTAGAAATTCTAAGGGTATGGTTGAAAGACACATCACCCCCCAAAAGAAGAGTGGGATTGGCCAAAGATTTCATTGGTAGTGCCACTTCCTTATACTTTTCACTCTCCAAGAGAAGAGTGGGATTGACCAAAGATTGCATCGACACAACGACTTCTTCAATCACTAGTTGAATGAGATGTGATATAACATGGTCAAGAGATGCATCACCCCTAAAAATAGGAGTGGTGTCAGCTGAATATTGCATCGACACAACTGTTGGTTGAATAGGATGCAAGACAACATGGTCAAGAGATGCATCACCCCTCAAAATAGGAGTGGTGTCGGCTGAATATTGCATTAGAACGACATCTAGTTGAATAGGATGTGATACAAC
Organism: Picea engelmannii; assembly: GCA_009831015.1. NCBI lineage: Eukaryota > Viridiplantae > Streptophyta > Pinopsida > Pinales > Pinaceae > Picea > Picea engelmannii. The sequence continues at coordinate 467,328 of ML780843.1, forward strand.
ATGGTCAAGAGACACATCCCCTTAAAAAACAAGAGTCTTTTCAGCTAAATATTTCATCGGAACGGCTATTTCATCAACCAAAGATGGATTATATTGTTGGGAAGCCAAATAGAATTCAAAATGCGAAGGGCGATCAGATAATGATCGCGCTTCTCATACCACCGAAATAGTAGGGCACAAAAGAGTTAGGTGATCTCCTTTGCAAAGTATACAAAGGAACTTAGGATTACATCCTATACGTCTAGGATTCACAATCGTATCAATTTCCCCAGCATGACTTGCAATGGCCAGTGACATGCTCCCAACATGACTTGCAGAGGCTAGTAGATGATATCCAACATGACTTGTAGAGGTTGGCAATGTTTGTCTAGTGTGACTAGTAGTGACTAGATTTGCACCCCCAACATGACTTGCAATGGCTGGTTGCAGGTCTTCAACATGACTAGAAGAGGTTGTTGACCTATCTCCAACATGACCAGGAGAGGTTGATGATCTCAAAGGTTGTGAAGGTATCATCCCATATGGGAACACTTGTGAGGGGAAAGCGATATGATATAGATTATCCATGTCAGCATATCCATTTCCCCCTGACGAAGGAAATCCATGCGAGGGGTTTCCCATGTTATAATATTGATCCCACCCCAATGTAATATCAGAGGTTGGAGGAGGATTTTCCATAAAATAAGAATTCATGGGAAAAGGAATTGCAGATGAAAAATAGATAGACAAGATATAGGAAGTAGAAACACTACCCATATGTGCATTCCACCCTTGAAAATTATAGCTAGGATTGGTTTCAGAGGAAGGAAGATTCCAACTAACCATCATAGGAAATTACTGAGGGATACTCTCTGCACCAAATGGGAAAGGATAACAAGCGGGAGATGTGCCCCCCAACCCTAAACTAGCTTCGACGTTGGGTGTCAGAAAGGAGGATGACATGCACAAAATCATATTTAGAATACCAAAAGATAAAGGATTAGGACCAGAGGTGTTGAATGAGTACTATAAAAATGATTCCCCATAAAAAAGGTGTCAGAGGGAACAAATATCGATGATGACAAAGCCATACCATTCAAAAATATAAAAGGATATGTCCCCATAGACTGAGTTGAGCTCATGGATTGGGTAGTTCTAATTGAGGGAGTCATGGGGTCTCCACCAACCATAACGAAGGTTCGAGTTGAAATAATACTCATAATAGGATGATCGTGAGCCTAAGTTGTGGATATTATCGTACCACGTTTATTAATTCTACTCCTTTTAGGAGGTGGATTGGTATAAAAAATAAATGTAGTAATTGATTCAAGAGATGATGATACCAACAAGGAAGTTATTCTCACTTCACAATGACTCAAAACTCATGAAGAAAAGAAAAATACTAAGGATAACTAATATACAAAGAGCACACTCCTAAATAAAAATAGAAGACAAATGCATGCAAACAAGAGAGGATGGTTGAAGGGACCTCCCGAACTAAAGAAGGCATGCCTCTCCTAGAAGGGGATGTGACTCTTGAAAAATAGAGTGGAGGTAACATAATAAGTTATAAGGACCCTCATGGGATTCATATCACAGTCGGTTAGATTCCTCTGGAAAGAAAATCCTCCATAAAGTATGTGTGTTGTCCGATCCCTATCTGACTTAAGGTACCTGTAGAATAACCCATGCAAGCAACCTATTTGGGTACCTAGGTCAGGAAGCAAAGGTCACCACGGTATAACCAATTCTCGACTGAGTAGTCATAGGTATGATCCACCATATGGGTAGGGTAGAAAATATCTAAGTCTCGAAAGAACTGCCTCTCAAGGAGGTAATGACACTAGTGAAACCCCCAAATACGAATAGAACCCCAGAAATATCTCTGATGCTAGGAAGGTATTAGAGGGCTATCTATGTAACCAAATTCATGTGATATTGTGTTTAACTCCGGTGTGAGAGGATCCTCCCGAGGACACCAATTATATAATGGGCTTCGCCACTCCCTAGTCAGACATATACGTTGAGTTTGATATCCTTGGAGAGGTTTACTCACAAAATCCTATTCCAAGACCCTAGATACTATGCTTGTTTGTGTACCCTGAAAAATAAAATTGTTTCTAATCAATTTTAATTATTCAGTGTTAATTTTAATGACTTCTACTTAATCAAGAGGTTCGATCGTGAAACTGATGGTATAATGACTCAACATATATAAAACGAAGAAAATATAAAAACATTTCTAATTACTAGTATTTATTCTCAAAAATATGGTATGCTTCTAAATTTTGTTCTCAGGATGCAATGTTGACAATTTCAATGAAGTGCAATCTTTCCTAACATGCCAAAACCAATGTAATATCACCAAAAGTGTAAATTCTCAGAATAAAATGCAAAAAATAAAAATATTTTTTGTGTTTTCAATATAATGAAATGAAAATGCAAGGATCGAATAAACAACCTCTTAGGCAGACCCTACTTAAATAAGAAAGATACAAGAAAATTAGGACACTAAGAAGAACTACCTAGACCAGAATGCAAGGAAAACAAATTAGAAAAATGACAAGAAATGAATTCTCCCAAAATATTCACTAATAAAAAAACTTCCTATCACTCTGTAGGCATTCAATAGTCAGGACAAGGACCCAAGAAGTCTCAAAAACTAGAAAAACTCACCCAAAAAACACTAAACTCAACCAAAAAGACTCAAAAGATAGTGTACAAAAATATTCAGGGAACAAAATCATATGTATGTTCCCTAAAGACAAAAAACTCACATATGTACATGACTATCAAGGGAAAACCTGCGTATTCCAAAGAAGACACTGCCTATGCAAGGTTTAGGTTAAGAAACTCAGATACAAATCAAAATAAAGGATATAAAGAAACATGTGACATTGAAACTTAAGAAAACAAAGAGAAATAAAGGAGAAAAATCACCCAACACCCCAAAAGGGAGATCTCCCCAGTGGAGTCGCCAATTATGTTACAAGGAAAATCTTTCTATGGCTAGGGGAAAACCACAAAATACATATCGACACCGATAAATCAAATCTAGTATCAAGTATGATAGATAAATAGAAATTCAAACAAGAGAAGGCTATAATCCTACCTCGTCCGGACGTCCGAAGAAGATCACGGTTGAGCTCACGATCGAAATCTTGATGCCTGCAACTTTTCCTCAACATCCAAGATACAAAATCATATACAAATTATATAGAGTGTTATCACATAAACTAGAATAATCCATTAACATGTATACAAAATACTCCCATGGAATGTAATACAAATATTTGAGACATATAATTGGACGATAAAATAGTATTTCTATTAATGTAATCAATAGAAGTATATAGGTGACAAACTTATGTAAGGGAACATATCAGAACCAAGAAACTAAGTCCCTCTAGCTAGGCCTTCACCACTTCAATCCTCCATAAAGGAAATCTCACAAGTAGTAGGAGTAATTGAGTTTCTCCTTCTCAATATAGGAAGATATTGGGGGCTGAACAAAAGAAGTTCAAACTTTCAAGGACAAAGGGATGGAGACTCAATATGAAGTGAAATTTCTCCAGAGTGTCTTTGTTCTCAATTGATGATGTCCTTGGAGGCTTGTATATGGCTCAATTTATAGCCTCCAAATGGAATTGAATGGTCAAGTCAGAGCATTTCCAGCATATGGAAGGTCAATGATCATGGATCTTGTGACATGGCATGGAAACTCGACATATTATTAATTTTTGAGCACAAAACTCGATGTACGCGGGCTTTAATAGAGAAACCTATGTATACATGAGTTGTCTAACTGTGACCTATGTATATGTACGAAAATTTAAATCTTTTACTTTGGAATGAAAAAAAAGGGGAAACTTGAGTTTACATAGGGAAAGGAAAGGCCATCAAAGAAAGATGCATGGAGTGTTGCGAAAATTTCTATAACAAGTAGCAACCACTAGTACGTCCTACTACTAGAAGTAGTACAATGGTAGAGATCACAGATAGTCATGAAACACAACCAAAATAGGGTCCAACAACTTAAGGGGTTGAAGAGGATGTTACTGATGATTTACTGAAGACTTTTTTGAAAATGAAGAAACAAAAAAGGAAATGATTATAAAAATTTTGAGGACAAAATTTACTAATATAAATTATTATTTGTACAATTTTTGTTTAAATTAATATGCATGATTGGGTAT
>ML780843.1:471565-503746 GCA_009831015.1 Picea engelmannii
GGGGGGGGGGCGGATGATGTTCCACCTTCATGTTGTTGTCCCTGTTTAGTAGATAATAATTTATTCTCAAAACCAAGAGGATCACATTAAGGTATTCCTATTATCCATTTAATGATATTGTTTTTATAGATTATTGAATGTAATTTGATGTGGAATTTTATGTTCTCCCTTAACAATGATGTTTTCTAATGTTCAATGTTTAAAAATACCTATTCCGAGGACTTGGAGATGTATAATTCTTCCTCGAGTTAGTGATTGGTACAATTAACATTGATAACAATATTGATAAGTCGGATGGCATGAAAAAAGTGAGTTCCAATTTTAAAGTTTCTTGTACTAAGTTTGATTCTTTTCTTAGTTTAGCCTTGGTTAATGATTCTTTTCTTATACAATTAATAATGTATATTTTTTTATAGATATCTAGGTATAAATTTATGATGATATGTTATAAAAAAATTGAATTAGTGATTAATTGGTTCAGATGAACAATAAGGGATGAAATATACTAAGTGATGAAGATGGCATGCATTGAAAATCAAATCTACAAGTACACAAAATGTGGATATATGGAAAATTCATATATATATATAATGAAGTACAAGGACATGATAGGATTTATCACAATGTTGATACAATTCAATATCTCCAAACTTTTGTTGGCATGTTTACAAGCAAAGTGTGCTTGTCATTGATGGCAAGAACAACAAATATGATGGCATGTCTACAGGGAAGAACAACAACAATAATAAAATGATTACTGGCAGAGTGTGCAATCAAATCTCAAGAGGAATAATAGAGAGTTGCACGCAGAGCGCAAGTGTGCGCCAGGGACGAGGTTAACTTCATTTCGAAATCTCACGAGAGATAACATTTTTTCATAAATGTAGACGAGTCCCAAAGTCATAAGGACTCACAGAAGGATCTAAGGTCAAGGCCTTAGACACTTATAAATTCTTCCAAGTCAAGAGGAAGTGTAAGATCAGTATGAGGAGTGACAGTGGTCGTTGGATCACCAAACCCAAATACCCGATGTTCGTTAGATCAACGTCCAGTGACCAGAGGAAGCACAGAGGAGAAGTAAAGATATGATCTGTTGGATTTGAGCGTCGAGGACCAACAGTCATCGAATACAGTATAATTGTGAAGAGGATAATGGCCAAGAACCATCCTCCAAGTCCAAGAAATGCGAAGTCATGATGAGACCTGAGTCATTGGATCCAAAGGACACATGGCAAGAGATCATCATTTTGCTGATTCACGAACTAGAAAAAACAAAGGTGAGAGTTATAGGAACTCGCAATGTCCAAGTTTGTGAGTTGATCTAGACCATTAGATAATGGGGAGTTGTGAGTCATTGATCTGACACTTGCAAATATCCGAAAGGCCAGAGGCCAATACCTGAGGAGATGGGATCCACAACAATCCTAGCCGTTCATATCGGAAGGAAATGTGGCAGCCCATAAAAGAGATTCATAGAATCACAAATTGGAAGAACTGCGTCGAGCAGTCCGCAGACATCATGAAGTCTGATTTTGAGATATTGATCACATTTGTTGGATTGAGGAATGTCGTAGGCCATTGATTTAGAGCGGGTTTCGGAAAATCAGAAGTTGAAAGAAGGGAGGTGAGTATTCCTCCAACTTCACGAAATGAGAAGTCCCGATATGATTTGGGCCTTTGGATCACCAAGGATCGTGGGTCATTGATCTGGAGCAGGTTTTGGAAAATCAAAAGTCAGGAGAAGAGAGTTGAGTAGTCCTCCAACTTTGCGAAATAGAAAGTCCCGATAATATCTAGATCGTTGGATCATAGAGGGATGTGGGCCATAGATATGATATAGAGCGCTGAATCGGGAATCGAGATTTGGAAGAGTCAGGATTAGCTCACATTCAAACACCTAAAACACGAGGTTGCGATTTGATCACATCCATTGATCAAGGTAGCATTGTGGACCGTTTATCTAACACTGCAAACTAAGTTTAGCAAGCTCATGAAACATGAAGTGCTCTAATGTTTGGCTCATGGTCATAGACAAGGTCACATTGTCGAAGGATTAAGGGACAAGCTAGAACATCTCTAGGCTCCACATCATAGATCGTCGAGATCGTTAAGTGAAACTTTTGATTAGCGAGCGATCAAAGACAACAGTCACATAGAGAGAGAATAGAGGAAGGAGATTTCATTGTTAGGCTCCACCTCAGAGTTTCACGAGTTGGGAGAATCGAGGAAACTCACAACTGAATATACAATGTGCTAAGTCGCAAAGTTCCTTTTGGATAGGTGTCTGATCACATCTCATGGTCACATGAAAGGAAGGTTCTTAGCTAGAAAAACTAGCACCCATTGTGAATTTTTATCAATAAGGCAAGAGGCACCAAAGGGATGAGAGCATGGAGGTTCTCTCTATAACTACCAAGACAGACTGATTGTAACTACAGAAAATGACTGATTTCATCTTCCAAAGAATTCAAAGAATATCAGGGTGATTGCCAAAGTAGCTGAAGAGTATCGAGGTAACTGGCAGTGGAATGAAGACTCATCATAGAGAGGATTGACATATAGAAAAGTGTCCAAGACTGTAACTACCAAAGAATCCAAAGAATCTCAAGATAACAACCACTAATGAAGAATACTCTCATCATAATCGCGAGAGAGGATGAAGAGTTAGGTGTATTATCTGACAGAGCACTTGGATGATAAATATACGCAGAACAAAAAAGATATGGTTGCTTCTGTTGAGATTTATTCATGCAGGTAAAATCATGTTGTGTGTAGTAGCTGGAACACACAGAAGAGGAATAGCGCATAGAACAAAAATGCATATTTGAGAGAGGAAGAAAAAGTTGAGGTGTGCATACAGAGACAGAGTAGAAGAACATAAATCTCAAGAATATGCAAGCAGGAAGACACCGATGCATGCACAACAGAGCAGTGTAAAAGAACAATGATGAGACATGTAAGCCATTGATAAACACTGTATCACTGTAATAAGTTTCAGTAATGATTTTTTTATAAACATGGTTGTAGGGAGGTGCTAGGGAGGATTTTTGTCCTCAGAGCTTCAAGTGGGTGCTTTAACATAGGGAGTTGTATCTTCCATCTGGTTGCAGCCAGAAAAACCAGGGCGGTAGGGTGGTGAAAGGGAGAACCATTGTTCTCTGTTATGTAGGTTTGTCCCTGTGTGACTGGAATTTGGTGCTTCCATCCAGTTGGTGCTTCCTTATAGTGGGTTCTAGAAAAACCAGAGAGTTGGTGCTCTCAGCAAGTTGCATCTTGTACAGGTTGATGCCCGTGTGTCTGGAAGTTGGTTCTTCCATCCAGTTGTTGTTGGACCACAAAGGGAGTTGGTGCTTCCTTCTAGTGGGTGCTAGAGAAACCAGAGATTTGGTTCTCTCAACAAGTTGCTTCTTGTAAAACAGAGGTGGTAGCCTAAAAAATGAGTTGGTTCTCATAAGAATGATAATGTACAAAAATTAAAGATTACTTATCATATCAAGAAGAAGAGGCTTTTCCCTTTATGGGTTTCCTTAGGAAATATTTTCCTCTATATATTTCATGTGTGTGATTGATGTTGAATATTCTATTTCTTACTTCCCTACATTACTGTGATCATCATTGAGTGTTCTGTAAATATTTTAAAATGGGATGTTGACCCTTGGTTATGGAAGAAATATAACTTCAAGGAAGAAAAGGTGAAATGCAAACTACGTGGAAGACAAAGTGACTGTTACTTGGTCGAAGCGAGAAAAAGAGAAAAAAAGATGGAGCGAAGCTCGAGAAAGAAATTCATTGGATGAGGAGATCGAGGATGATAGGTTGGCAAGGAAGAAGGACCATGGACAACTCAGCAAGCGGAAAAATACACCATTAGATGCTCTGGAGCACAGCACAAGAAGGAAGGAAAGATAGGTTGGCGAAGCCCTGGAAACAGAGATCAAGTATACCTAGAGTTTTAGACACCTAGGGTTTTGGTAGATAGGGTTTTGACACTTAGGTTTTGGCCTAAGAATGTCAATGAGCTATTGTAACATATAAATAAAGGTCAAGTGGACCTGGGTTGGGTTGTTGTCATTATTTCTAGTCGATGTAGTTGTTGTTGGTATGTTGTGAGAGATTATTGTTGTGTGAGAGAGAAGTGTTAAGTGGGAGAGACTTCTGGTGTTGTAAGATCTTCAGCTAGGTGCAAAGGTCAACCTTGCATCTAGGTCCATAGGGAGGAGAGAGAACGAGAGGAGAAGAGAGAATATCTTCTAGATAAGAGCATAGATAAGAGTTGTATGCTTCATCTTAATATATTATAAAGCATAGTTTTGTGGATGTAGCCCTAGAGAGAGGGTGAACCATGCATATCTTTTTTTATGTGTAATTGGTCTTCTATATTTTCCATTTCATATACTATGATTGCATTATCATGTTAGATCTGATAAATAGATGGGAAGAGTAGATCTAAGTTGATAAGTGACATATGAATGTTGTGTTGTTAGTGTATTAGATCCACTTGATATTCCCCTTGATTGTATACATATTTGTCTTGCAAACCCCCCATAACTGCTTCGGTTGAGACTGCATCTACTTCACAGGTGTTTTCAAAAGGGCTAGTAGTTAGGGCTTGTTGGTGCGCTCTTGGAGCTGAACCCTGGGTTTGATCTTGTTCCAAAAAATGGTTCTGTTGTAGGGATAGGAATATTATTAAGGGAATGTAAAGGTGGTTTCCATCAAAGACACAGAATAAAAAGTGGATAGAGGATCAAGAAAAGGACTTCGCTAAATCCCAGAAAAGAACCCTAATCTTAGTACAGAGGATTGGTTGGAAAAATATATCTTTACTGATGTACATGGAATTTTATTTGGGGGAATCCATCAGGAGCTATATGAGTGTTTAGCTAGGTTAGAAGATACCCAGTTTGAGATCTGATGTAGACCTCTTGTGGTTTGGACGTTGAAACTGATCAAGAAGGTCAAGAGAGTTGATACCGTTGAATCATGAGCAGTAGATCAATGGTTTGATAGCACCATTGGAGGGTACATCACTGATTATTTTGTTGACAGAGTAGAGTCATTTAGCCAAGTGGGGAGATATTTCTTCAAGGGACCCAGAGGGAAATTTTTACAATTCCTGAAGTTGAAACTCAAGATGTTATTGCATGAAAAGAACATCTTGAAGATATAATAGGTTGGTCGGATCTAGAAAATCTAATGTTAAAAAAGTGGGACAGCCACAATGACACAGAAGTTGGACATACGCGCAATGGAAAATCATTCAGAGAAGTTCACCTTGCGAACGTATTCAAGAAGAACTACATGGATGAGGGTTTCTACAGTGGAGAAGAGGTAGATCTGATAGACGACAAGCATTTAGAACCTACTGGGATAGAGGAAGGGAAAGTTGAAGAGCTTCGTCAAGAAGAACCTGAAACTTCAAGAACTGTGCAGACTGTTAAAGTAAGTTCTATTATCCCTCCTATTGATTCAGTAGTATTAATAAATCATATTAATCCAAGCCACCAGAGCATCCAGAGCACTATCACTAGTAGTCCACCACATACTCAGTCAGGAACCCTAGGAATATCTATGGAAGATGAGATGAGGCTTCCCATATTTAGGGGAGATGGATCTGAAGATCTTGATCAACACTAGTTCCTATGTGAAGTTGTATGGAATATTAAAAATTTCACCGATGAAGTTGTCAAAAGAACCCAGTTTAGTACCACTATAAGAGATCGCACACTAAGATGGTACATGAAGCTTGTCCAAGAACTTGCACAACCTAAGCCACTGAATCAGATTAAGAATGCATTGATTGAAGAGTTCAAGAAACCCAAGTCCGATTCACAATGTATTACAGAGATGAAAGAGATCAAGAAAAAGGTAGTTGAAACTGTTTGGGAATTCGATCAAAGATTCAAAACCTTAACATGCTGATTGACTTTTCATATCCCAAATGAGAATAACAAAGAATGGTTCATGCTTGCTCTCTTACCACACATCAGATTTCCTCTGATGAAACAAAATATTGTTTCACAGTCTGAGGCGTTGGAGATCACCATGAAGCTAGACTCAAACCCTATGGGAGAATCCAACTCAGGTATGAGTTAGATCTTGAGTCAGCTAACTAGCTTGTCTCTGCAAGTCAAAGATATGAAGAAATACAAGGGAAAACATAAAAGAGAAGACACTTGGTGTGTCAGGTGTATATCAAAAGGCCATGATAAGGAACATTGTCCCCTATTCAATGAATACTTGGCTTTTGGAGCTGCGAGCCCTTTGAGGAAAGTCACCTTACCCTGGTGCAAGGTATGAAGAAATAAACATCACCCTGGTGAGTGTTATTACATGCAAAAGTATGTTTAGACACCCACAAATTTTTATTCCACATTATGTAAGTATGTGGGACATGATGATAGGGATTGTAGGGATTATGATCTCATGCATGAAAGGTCGAGAGACGTATACAAAATTCAAGGTGAAGTACAGCAAGAAGGAAACACCACGTATTATAACTCCCCTGAGAGAGGAAACTTCAATCCTCGCGGTGGATTCAGAGGAAGAGGACGAGGAGGAGGAATGGGTCGAGGTTGAGGACAGATAATATATTATAACTGCGCACAACCAGGACACCTCACAAGGGATTGTTAGAACCCTTATACTACTTGCAACTACTGTAGCTCCTTTGAAAATGTTATAGAAGATTGTCATGTGCTTCTATCTAAGCTTCAGGAAAGATGAGAACCTCAGTAGAACATGCAAGTGCAACTGATATATGTTGAACCTCATGGAGAATAACCTAGAGTCATTATTATCGCTAGAGGAGGCGTTGTTACAGGAGAAGACAGACTGATCCAAGGAAAGACTACAGAAGACTCAGGAATCAGAAAAGCTACAGAGAAGAAACAAATGTTTGATGCAAAGAAAGAAAGACAAATGTTTGAGGAGGAAAGAAAATAATTCAGAGGAGACTAGGGTTCCTCATCGAAGACAAGACCAGGATTGAGAGAATATGGAATTCCTCTGGAATTTGATCAGTGTGCTTTGCCAAAAGAAGGAAAATAGGTAAGAAAGCTCATGGAATTTCTATATACTTGTATTAAGTTGATTCAGGATGAAAGCATTGTACAAGAACTACAAAATTTAATCAGACAATATGAGCTAGGAAATATAGACCCCTTACTGAATAGGGAAGTACATCAAATCGGTAAGAAGAGAAGGACCAATAAATAATTACATTTGAATGCTCAAATAGGAGAGTATGAGATAGATTATGTGGTCCTCGACTTAGGGTAAGAGGTCAATGTCATGACGAAGAAAACCTGGGCACTGATGGGAAAACCGAAGTTGATTTATTCCCTTATCAGGCTTAGGATGGCCAATCAACAAGATGTTATACCCTTTGGATGATTGGAGAATGTCCTGGAGGACATCGATGAAGTAAGAATGTTTACATATTTTGAGGTAATTGAGATAGTTGATAATAGTCGTCCTTACCGTGTGCTGTTAGGAATTGATTAGGCTTTCAATAATTCCACTGTGGTTGATTTGAAGAGGAGACATTTGACTTTTGAAAGAGATGGCCTTAGGGTCATTTCACCTCTAGATCCAGATGAAGATCAACGATACATAGAACCTATCAGAGAAGAAGACCACACATATGAACTGGAAAACATATACAAATTAACAACCAGAAAATAGGATTACATTAATCCTGCATCCAATGGGAACCTATGCTGGCGAAGTGATAGCGCATGTTCATCAGACATAGAAGAAGCAGTGGATAAATGACAGAATAAGATGTACGAAGTATCTACAAGAAGATGTGCTATATTAACGAGAGAAGTTCGCTGGATCGACACAACAGTAAGTAACTTACCCACCTTTGATGGTATAAATACTTTAGAAACCTTCTTTTCAGACTTTGAAGAAAGTGTACCAATACAACAAATATTTTTGGCATTGGATGAGTCCCTAAAAGAAACCCCAGCAAGATGGTGGGGGACACACAAAAATAGCATTACAGAATGGGTACAATGTCGTACCCTGATGACAACGTAGTTCTCAACACAAGTAGAAGGCTGCAAAGCTCGCTACACAGGTCGAAGCAGTCCAAAGGACCACATGTGGAGTTATGAGGAAGCATGGAGCAACATTCCCCAAGAATAGTGCGTGCAAAAATCCATCAACACACTGGACACGACACCTATCAACTGGTACCTTCATGAAGAGTTGCGCCTCATCACTATAGATTGGAAAGGTATGACTCCGAATTTTGTAACCACCTTCCTATTTAAAATTAAATATCCTTCAGTAGATCAAGCATTACATATTGTGATACAGAAAGTATTCGAGGAGGCATCTATCCTTCCTTTGGAACAAGAAGAGGATGAATGGACTGCGCCTCTCCAAAAATTGCAAGGCTGTTACAACATCAATGCTGATGACGACGATGATCCTGAGAAGGTGAACATCGTAGAAACATAAGGTTAGAGAGATGTGGAAGGACTAGGAGTTGAGATACCATTCATTGGACAACCGATCAAGATTAAGAAGGTCAATATTGGGACAGAGTAGCCACCAAAGTTTTCAAATGTTGGAGATTATTGGGATGTTGCTACCATTGACAAAATTACAGAGTTACTGCATGAATATCAAGACTTGTTTCCAACCAAGTTCACTAATATGAAGGGAATTAAAGGGCCTATGGGAGAGATGAGGATTACTTTAAAGCCAGATGAAATACTATTCAAACAGAGACATTACACATTGAACCCTAAATATAAGGAGAAAGTGAAGATTGAACTCAACAGAATGCTGGAAGCAGGGATTATAGAACCTGTTGAACAGTCAGAATGGATTAGCCCTATGGTGGTGCAAGACAAGAAGACAAGAGAGATCAATATATGAGTATATCTCAAGAAGCTGAATGATGCTTGTTTAAATTACCCCTTCCCTACACCATTCGTTGATGATGTGTTATATAATCTGGGAGGCCAAGAAGTATATTCTTTTACGAACAGATTTTTAGGATACCATAGGATCTGGATTTCCAAAAAAGATCGCCATAAGACCACATTTCAAACAAAATGGGGATCCTACCAATATATAGTGATTCCATTTGGATTGAATACTTCCCCAACCATCTTTTCCAAGGTGGTGGTCGAAGCATTCAAGGAGCTTTTGCATAAAATTCTAGAAGCATATTTTGATGATTGGACTATTTTTAGTTTATTGAAGAATCATATTGAATGTCTAAGGCTAATGTTGGATAAATGAAGGCAGTGTCAAATTTCCTTAAACCTGAAGAAATGAATCTTATTTTCACCATTTGGATTGTTTTTAGGTCATATTGTATGCAAGCAAGGGTTGCTGGTAGATCCATCCAAAATTTCCACTATAGTTGATCTACCCCCTCCTACTTCAGTCAAATAGCTACGCACTACGCTGGGACACACATGATACTACATGAAGTTCATTAAAGGATATGCTCAGATCACAACACCTATGGAGAAACTGTTGAAGAAGAATTTTCAGTTTAGTTGGACAGAAGAATGCCAGTAGAGCTTCGACACTGAAATAGAAAATGGTTACTGCGCCTATTCTGGTTTTCTCAAATTGGACCAAGGAGTTTCAGGTGCATTTTGATGCATCTTCCATTGCTTTAGGAAAAGTGTTAGAACAACCTTGAGAAGGAGATATTGACCACCCATTAGATTTTTCTAGCAGGAAGCTATCAACCGCTGAGATTAATTACACCACCACTGAGCGAGAAGGGTTAGCCATGGTGTACACATTGTACAAATTTCGCCACTACTTTTTGGGAGGACACTTTAAAATGTTTACTGATCACTCCATGCTGAAATACATAGTCAACAATCCAGTGTTGGGTGGAAGGATATGTAGATGGATTCTACTATTCCAAGAATATGACTTTGAGATCGTAGTTAAGCCAGTATGAATGAAAAAAGGTCCTGACCACTTGTCAAGGTTGGAACATGGCGAAGAGTCGACCAGTTTGGAGGATGCACTATCAGATGCAAAATTACTAGCCATTAGAAAGGTCGATGACCATGTCGCAGAGATAGTCCATTTCCTATCAACAGGAATGGAACCTAGTGCATATACAATTCCTCAGAAGAAACAACTAGTAGTGCGTGTTGCAGACTTCTCACTTATAGCTAGATATCTATACAAGATGGGACCTGATGAGATATTAAGAAGATGTTTTATGGAGGAAGAGTGACCACTGATCCTCATAGAAGTTCATGAAGGAATCGCAAGAGGAAATTATGTAGGAAAAGAAACTACGCAAAAGGTTCTTAGAGCTCTCCTTTGGTGGCCTACCTTACACAGAGATGCTAAAGACCATTCCAAAGCCTACGATGTATGCCAAAGAGTTGGGAAACCATCCAGAAGAGATGAAATTCCATTAGCACCACAACTAACCCTACAAGCATTCGAGAAATGGGTCATTGACTTTGTTGGACCTATAAACCCACCAGGAAAGCGCACAGGAGCAAGGTACATAATTACAGCAACAAAGTACTTGATTAGATGGGCCAAAGCAAGAGAAGTCAAGGACTGTAGTGCAACTATAGTTGTGCACTTCATATTTTATGACATCATAACCAGTTTTGGATGCCCAAAGATCTTTATGATTGATCAAGGAACACATTTCATCAATAATTCATTTGAAACCTTGACTGAAGAAATTGCAGTCCACCATCAGAAGATCACACTGTACCATCCACAAGAAAATGGGATAGTTGAAGCATTCAAAAAGATTTTGGAGACATCACTAACCAAGATTTGCAGTGTGAACAAGGACGATTAGGATTTAAAAGTACCAACAATATCATGGGCCTATAGAACCACTTGCAAGAAGATGACAATGTAGACACATTTTAAGTTGGTATATGGTCTTGAAGTTGTTGTTCCAATGGAATATTTGGTAGCAAGCCTAAGAATTGTTGCCTTTATAGATATGGATGACCTAGGCACTGTTCACAAGAGGCTTGCACAGTTACTCAAATTGGAAGAAGACAAATTTGTTGCAGGATTTCATCAACAAGTATAGCAGGAAAGAGAGAAGGCCTATCATGATAGGCACATCAAGAAGAAGGTATTTAGACAAAGTGATCTAGTACTAGTATATGACAGTAAGTTCATCAAGAATCCTAGGAATTTCATAACACATTCCCTTGAGTCATATGAGGTTGCGTATGTTATAGAAGGAGGAGTCACACAGTTGAATACCTTAAAGGGAGAATGGAAGAAAGGATTAGTGAATGGGAGCCAGCTGGAGTTGTACTCTGAAAACCAGCTGTCTCGCAGCTCTTAGTAGAAGCATGAAGAAAAGGGTCTAGGTACTAGGTGTAGTTGAAATTGGGTACCATAAATAGAAAAAACAGTCTACACAAGGAAGGAAAGGAGGCATACAGTAGAAAGCAAAGGTTGCACTGCGTAGTATGAAGTCAAAGTAAAACAGAAGAATCAGATCTGAAGTGCCTCGGGACGAGTCACAGGTGCGTTTTTGGGCCCCGTTGGCCCTTGGTTATGGAAGAAAGAGAAGATCAAGGAAGAAAATGTGAAATTCGAACTGTGTGGAACACACAGTGATTGTTATTGGGTCAAAGTGAGAAAAAGAGAAGAAAAGACGGAGCGAAGCCCAAGAAAGAAATTCATTGGATGAGGAGATCGAGGATGACATGTCAGTAAGGAATAAGAACCATGGATGAATTAGCAAGCATAAAAGCCACTGTTAGATTCTCTAGAGCACCGCGCGAGAAGGAAGGAAAGATAGGTTGGCGAAGACCTAAAAACATGGATCAAGTTGACCTAGGGTTTTAGACACCTAGGGTTTTGGTAGCTAGGGTTTTGACACCTAGGTTTCATCCTAAGGATGTTGGTGAGCTATTGTAATGTATAAATAAAGGTCAAGTGGACCTACGTTGGGTTTTTGTTGTTATTTTTAGTAGATCAAGTTGTTGTTGGTATGTTGTAAGAGATTAGTTTTGTTTGAGAGAGAAGTGTTAAGTGGGAGATCCCTCTGGTTTTGTAAGATCTTCATCTAGGTGCGAAGGTAAACCTTCCAACTGTGTGCACAGGGAGGAGAGAGAAAGAGAGGAGAAGAGAGAAGATCTGCTAGATAAGAGCACAAACAAGAGTTGTATGCTTCATCTTAATATATTATAAAGAATAGTTATGTGGATGTATCCCTAGAGAGAGGGTGAACCACGTATATCTTGTGTTATGTGTGATTGTTCTTCTATCTTTTCCATTTGATATACTGTGATTGCATTACCATTTTAGATTTGATAAATAGATGGGAAGAGTAGATCTAAGATGATAAGTGACATATGAATGTTGTGTTGTTAGTGTATTAGATACACTTTATATTCCCCTTGGTTGTATACATCTTTGTCCTACAACCCTCCCATAAATTCTTCGGGTGAGACTACATCTGCTTCGCAGGTGTTGTCGAAATGGACTGTAGTTAGGGATTGTTGGTGCTCTCTTGGAGATGAATCTTGGGTATGCCAATGTGCCAACATGGGCATAATTGTTTAAGCACAATAACAACTGATTCACCCCCCCTCTCAGTTATCCAACAATTGGTATCAGATCTAGGTTCCTTTTGTCTAAGGGTACATCCTAGAGACTAAACATGACTAGTTGTTATTGGGTAATTGGTAGATGTGGATATGAACTGATCCCCCTAGATCCACCTGGATATAAAAAAAAAAAAGACGGAACAAGATGCTTTTCCTAAGTTGCAATCATTGATTTTACTATCCAAAGAGGAATAGATAACATACCTTATGAATCGCTTCCTTATATCTTTATTGTCCCTGATTCACTCTGGTGCTCTTGTAGAATAAAATTTGCGACAACACAAACCAACCAACATGAAAGAAGCGATAGTAGAATTCAATGACAACCTAAACATGTGATCAAGGAGTCATGTAATAAAACAATAATCATTTTATGGGAAAGAGGCATGCCACGGTATTATATGAATGAAAAGTAGAAGATACAACCAAATTTCCTTGATGTCGCAAGTTCCCTTTTAGTGGTCCTTTGTTCCAACACACACATACACTTTCTCTGAAATTCACATGAAGATAATCCACAAAATATTGATGGACAAACGGAGGTCTCAAGCATCAATAAGAACAACATTCTTCACACAGTCTTCAGCCTATTCTTTCATCAATTATCTACTTAATATTACTTCTTCTTTCTTAACCTTTCCATGAGAAGCCCATGATTATATAGGATAAGGTGAAATGGTTAAAAGGATGAGGATGATCCCACCAAATCAGAGAAACCAGTAGGATCACAACCATACGGACACCACCTCACAATCTAGAAGATTCCCCTTCTAGAAACTTCATGAAACCTCTTTCCTCTCTTAGCTTTGGAACATTTCTGCACCCTTCCTATGTAGCAGCCTGTGGAAATCTCACTGGCCAGCTATAGAGCAACCTGCAGAAATGATAGATTTCCTCACTGTGTAGTATAGGCAGCCTACAGACCCTTTCTAAAAATAAGCCTTGTAGAGGAGGAAATAAGTTTCTTTTCTCAAGAAATAAGTAATGTTGGGAGCCTAAACACATGTCTGTGATATCATCATTAGAATGACCAAAATAATGTGTAACAGAATTCCCCCCAAAGTATGAGGCTGGAACTCGTGACAACCGAAATACTTTTTAAAAATGCGTATGTGTGTCAGGAACAAGGAGCACACCAATTTGGAACCTGCAAAAAATAAATCATACACATAATATTATAGCATGTCTGAAGTAGGCATTCCCATGTATAGAATATAAATGATTGAAGTCATAATCCATGGCCACCAATTATACACTGTGGATCCATGTCATCAATATTTTACATAGCCACCAGGAATACAACGTAGATCTATGTGCCAAATCAAATCACAAGTACTCCATCGCAACCTGGTTTAAAAAATGATGAGGCCTAGGGTCTTCAATCCCATTGTCCATTAGTATGAATATAGCCATGCGATTATAGGTGTTGAAGTCGAACATGGTTAGAAACCACTTGATTAACAATCATTAATGAAAACCGTTAACAAGTGCAAGGGAAATCACCATTGATGTCAACGACCCCCAAGGTACAATAGTACAATCCAATGAATGTGAATAGATGAGTTAAGGTTGAACACTCAATGGAATCTCTCAATCAGGGATCAATGATGAAAATCCACTGTCGAAAGTGAAGAGACTTTCCATTGAGGCATGTAGACTCCAAGGCACTAAATAGTTTCTAAGTGTTGTTCAAGGATAATGAGCTGAAGTTGACAGGAAAAGACTCATCACAGGAGGGCCTTGATGTATCCCCCATCAAGTGACATGAAACAATTAACAGATTTAGGGTAGAGAAAAGTAAAAATATGATTTGGAACAGACACAAGGAAGGCCGACATGATAGGAATTGACAATTGTAGATGGCCAACTCAATAGAGGACTTGTTGAACTTCTCTTGAACATATGGATGGCATGAAACTAGGCTTGGCATCATTGACTCAAATACGACCCAGTATATGAACTTAAATAAAGTCATATGAGAGACAAATGGATTTCCCAACCCGGATTCAAATGATAAAGGAGGTGCCATGTTCAAGAGTGATGCTTACTACCATTAACACAAATACAGAAACACATTTGTTTCCCAAATTTTCCCCCACCATTTCTGGAGAGTACCTCTTTATTTTTATGCAAGCTTGAGGAGGATAACATATTCTTGTTGATGTAAAACTATGTACGTGATCAAGGAATCATACAATATAGACAAATAACATTCATATAGGAAATAAAAGTATATCTGTATTAAAGAATGTGGAAGAAAGATAAAACTAGATGCCTTGATGTTGCCAAGTTCCTTCCAATAGTTCCTTTCTTCCCACACACTTCTTTCTCCAAGTATTCTGAGACCGTGGATTTGATAACTACTCACAATCGATCTTGACAAAGCAAATCTCAAAGCCAATCTAACCAAGCTAACAATCTCAAGCCAAATTGAACTAACTTTCTCCATGAGAGTTCCTCTCCTCTTATAAACTGAAGAGGATAAGATGAGGAGATTAGGATGATCCTAGTAAATCATGAAAGTGAATAATATCCAAACCATTCAGAGGCCACCTCACCATAGAAGCTTCTCCTTATAGAAGCATTGGAAATATGCTCGTTTTTCCCACGTACGAAGGTCGTCGCACCCTAGCTATAATGCAGCCTGTGGAAACTTTGCAACCCATTTATAGATAAAGGTGTGAAAATCAGGGATTTTTGCACCCTATGTATAGAGAAACCTACGGAAATCCTCCTTAATAGGATTTTTACAAAGGAAAATTCAATTTCTTCTCTCGGGCAAAGTTATTATCCCTTCTTTCTTTAGGAATTCAGGACACTAACCCCTCTGAGGGAAACAAATAGGTTTACATCATTAAAGGTCATAGTGGTGATGAAAATAATGTGTAACACTAGCCATGAAGGAAATTCAACCAATAAGCCCCCCCTGTTCAATGGAACAAACTTTGGTTTCTGGAAAGTTAGGATGAGAACCCACATAATGGCTTTAGGTGGAGATGTCTGGGATGTGGTAGAGAATAGTTATGTAAAGCCAATTGTACTAGATAATAAGGATGATAAGCTAGAATTCATCTTCAATGCTAAGGCTATGAATTCTATTATGAGTGGGCTTGCAGAAGTAGAATTTTTAAAAGTTATGCACTTAGAATCTACCAAAGAAATGTGGGACAAACTCATTAGAAGTTATGAAGGTAATGAGAAGGTAAAGGAAGCCAAGCTTCAAACCTATAGAATATAGTTTGAACAACTAAATATGAAAGAGGATGAAATTGTTGGGAAGTACTTTCTAAGAGTTGAAGAACTAGTAAATGCAATGAAATGACTTGGTGAAAAAATTGAGGAACCCTATTTAGTTTAGAAAATTTTGAGATCTCTACCAGATAGGTTCAACCCAAAGGTCTCAGCTATAAAATAATTTAATGATCTAAAAGATTTTCCTTTTGATCAACTTCTAGGAACATTTACTTCATATGAAATGAGGATAGTTAAATATAAACCCACTTCTAGAGAAGAATCATTTAAAGTAGATAAGAATGAGGATTCTGAGCCTAATGAAATCAAAGAAAAGTTTGTGAGAAGACTAAAGAAAGAATCAGGCAAACCAAGGAAAAATTCCCTTCAAATGTTTCAACTGTGGAAATATAGGTAACTTTTCATCTAAGTGTCCACACAATAAGAAGGACCATACCTTTGAAGATGAAGAGAAGTACAAATCCAAGATATTTGGTAAAAAGAAAAGTTTATGTGTAAACAATGATGACTCTTCAGGAGACACATATAGTGACTCTTCTTGTGTAGATATGGTTAATGAATTTATTCTTATGGACAAAGAGGATTATGATAATAAAAGAACAGGTAGTGATTTTAATGATGAAAAAGTTGTGGTTAACTTGGAAGGAGAGTTGATCACTACTTTAGAAGAGATTGACAGACTCACACTTAGGAAGAGAAAACAAAAATAATTGTTGATGCAGTTTGAAAAGAATGGTAAAGAACCAAGTGAAGATTGTGTTTTGTTAAAAGTAGAATTAGAATAAGCAAAAAAAATAGAAGATATTCTAAGACAACAATTAGCATAGAAGAAGGTGATATGTAAAGATCTGGAAGAAGAAGTAGTGAAAACTAAAAAGGTGTTGGAGAAGTTTCAATCCTTGTATCACCAGAATCTTTCAAGTATCAAAGCCTCAGAAGGATTAGCCATCATTTTGAATCAATAAAGGAATCCAAAGTTGAAAATTGGTTTTGGTTATGAAGAGGGATCAAGTAGTGGTCAACCATGCAACAAAGAATCCATCATTTTTTTCAAATCTACAACCAATGACAATAACAAACCTATAGAAACAAAGGAAGATAATCAGCCTCCAAGGAGGAGTAAAGAAAAAGGTGTCATAAATGAACCTGTAGAACAAATAAATAATACACCATCTGCTCAAGGAAATGATCAACATGGAACAAATTGACCTGCTCAAATAAGACAACCATTTTCTAGGTACACAAATTTTTTCTATGGATATTGTTTCTACTATTCTAACTTTGTCCACAAAGTTCTAAATTGTTCCTTAAGATTTAGACATGAACAATCAAGACACCTAAGGAATAAATATCTGCCACAACAAAGAATGAGAAATCCAAGTAACAAACAACCACAGATTGAAAATTTTCAAACTAAATTTAGAGACATGCAACTAAGGAGGTCAAGAAATAATAACCAACCAATGAGTAGAAAAGTTGCGCCAATCACTTTGACCTATTGAACAATGAGCTCAAATGCTATAACTATCATAACTTCAGCCAAAAAGATGCAAACTTCCATCTGAAGAATTACAAAGCAGATCCAAGGATAAAACCCTTATCTAGAAATGTCAGCACATGGAAAAAGAAAGATAGTGAAAAATGTGGTCTAGTACTTTCAACTCAAAAAAAAAAGACCCTTAGTATATAGACAGTGGATGTTCCAAACATATGACTGAATACAAGGATAATATTTTGTATATAAGTAAAATAAAAATAAGAAATATGACCTTTGGAAATGATGAACTGGGTAAAATCAAGGGTAAAGGGATGGTGAGTTTAAGTAATGACAAAGGAAAAGCCCAAGATGTTCTTCTTGTAGATGGGTTGAAACATAATTTTCTCAGTGTAATTTGAATGTGTGATACAGGATGTGAAGTGGTAGTCACTTCCAAAGACTGTAATATAAAGTCTGTAAACTCAGGACAAGTGGTGGATAAATTCATAAGGAGAGATAATAATGTTGATATTGAATCCTCCCCTACAAGTAAAGAAGAAGAATCAAATAAAATAAAATAATGTTTTGTTAGCATTTATCACATGGAAGGAGTAGAAGAAGAATCATGTCATAAGATGGAAGCAAAAGTTGTGAATCTTAGAAAGAAGGTTGAGAATTAAAACACACAAATCAATTTCTTGAACATCTCTATGACCCTTGATGAGATCTTGGATAGTCAGAGATCACCAAATGAAAAATCCAGTCTTGGATACAACAAGGAAGAAATCAGTACTCCTAAGAAACCGAATGCAAGTCCTTCATTTGTAAGAAGTGAAAGAAGGTATGACTCAGGTTCTTCATGTTCAAAGAATGAAGGAAATACTACAATATTTAGAAGATCAGAACTAGGAAGACATTCAGAAGCTACTCATACACCTCAAAGTAAGTTTAGAAGAGAGACACCTTCATGGATGAATCAAAGGAGGTATGAGAGTGTTTGTAACAATTTTTTATTGTGACAAATATGGTCATAAAAGCCTTGTATTGTAGGAATCATGGAAGAAAAATGAAATTATAGTAATAGAAGATCATAGAACAAAGTTCAATAAAACATGACACTCATAGATGTGGATAGAAAAGACTAAACAAGTGAACATGAGTGAAGTTAATTGTTGCAAAATGAATTGCAGTCATGTGACAAGCATAGTATAAAATTTCTCAAATGAATTTAGAGAAATGTATAGTAAAGAAGCATCTTGGATAAAGTCAGATACATATGGTTAGAGATCGATGAGAATCAATGGGAAGATCCAAGGGTTGTTTGAAAAAATACGATCTACAATTGCAAAATGTTTCAGTAAATCAACAACATCTACAACAACAACATTCTAATGTACAAATACATGGCATTCTATAGAGATAACAAGAGGAGATACCTTGTCAGAAAAAGCTAACCTTTCAGAAACAAAGTGGTAGAACAGTCAGAAGTAGAGAGAGAAGAGTGACAGGGGGAGTCATTCAATTATGATAAGAAAAGGTTGATGAAGGAGTCCCAGTAAGAGAGGTGATAAATATTGAGTATACTATAGAGGTCACAGTTGAAGCTAAAGATGAACAGGTCCAAGAATCAGAAGGAGAAGACTCTGGTTTAGATACAAATACTCTGTAGGACTCAAATAAGATATTCCATCTTGTCAGGGGGAGTATGTGTTGGTTGAATATCTTATACCTTCGAAAAGTACTGCAATAGCTCAAGGGGATCATGTTTTCTTTGACATTGTTGTCAAAGGGGGAGAAAAGGTATGTTCTGAATGCTAGAGTTGGAGGTCTAAGAATAATAGTGAAATCGCTCAGGGTTTCGTTCAATTCCAAAGGGGGATATTGTTCTCATGTTTACAGGTAGAGTGTGCTTGTCATTGATGTAAAGAATAGCAGTGACGATGGCATGTCTACAGGAAAGAACAATAGAAACGATGGCATGATTACTGGCAGAGTGTGCAATCAAAGATAAGAAGTAATAATGCATATTTGTATGTAGAGCACAAGTGTGCACCAAGGATGAGGTTAACTTCATTGCCAAAGATCAGGAGAGATAGTGTTTTTCAGAAACGCAGACGAGTCCCAAAGTCATCAGGACTTGCAGAAGGATCAAAGGTCGAGGCCTTTGACACTTAGAAATTATTCCAAGTTAGGAGGAAGCATAAGCTCATGAGGAGGAGCAACAATGGATGTTGGATCACCAATATCAAATACCCGATGTCTGTTAGATCAACATCCAGTGACCAGAGGAAGCATAGAGGAGAAGTACATATCTAATCCATTGTATCTTAGCACCGAGTACCAACAACCGTTGGATCCAGTATAACTGCGAAGAGGATAATGGTCGAGCGTCATCTTCCAAATCCGTGAAATGCGAAGTCATGATGAGATATGAGCCATTGGATCCATAGGACATGTGGCGAGAGATCATCATTTCGCTGACTCGCGAACTAGAAAAGTCAAAGGTGAGAGTTTTAGGAACTTGCAATTTCTAAGTTCACAAGTTGATATATACCATTAGATCATGGGGATTTATGAGTTGTTTATATGATGCTCACAAATATCGGGAAGAAAGGAGGCAGATGCCTAAGGATATGGGAGCTGCAACAATCCTAGCCATTCATTTGGGAAGGACACGTGGCAGTTGATAAACAAGATTCACAAAATCACGAATCAGAAGAACTATGTCGAGCAATCCGCAGACATCGTGAAGTTCAAGTTCGTGATATCGATCACAACCGTTGGATCGAGGAATGTCATGGGTCATTTATTTGGAGCAATTTTCAAAAAATCATAAGTCAGAAGAAGGGAAGTGAGTAGTCCTCCAACTTTGCGAGATGTGAAGTCCTGATATGATCTAGGTCATTGGATCACCGAGGATCGTAGGCCGTTGATCTGGAGTAGGTTTTGGAAAATCAGAAGTCAGGAGAAGGGAGGTGAGTAGTCCTCCAACTTTGTGAAATGCGAAGTCCTAATAATATTTGGACTGTTGGATCACAAAGGGTTGTGGGTCGTCGATATGAAATAGAGCGTTTAATAGGGAATCCAAATTTGGAAGACTCAATATTGGCTCACGTTCAAACACCCAAAATGTGAGGTCATGATTTGATCATAGTCGTTGATCGAGGTATAATTGTGGACCGTTGATTTGACACTACAAACTAAGTTAGCTAGCTCACGAAACACGAAGCGCTCGAATGTTTGGTCTGCGGTCATAGCCAAGGTCACATCGTTGAAGGATTAAGGGAGGAGCTAGCATGTCTCTAGGCTCCACATCAGAGATCACCGATATCACGAAGCACCCCTTTTGATTAGCGAGCAGTCACAACCAGTGGTCATGTGGAGAGAGAATAGAGGAAGGAGCGAGCATTGCTTGGCTCCACCTTCACATTTCATGAGTTGGGATAATCGAGGCAACTCCCAGCTAAATATCTGATGTGAAAAGTTGCGAAACACCTTTTGGATAGGCGTCTGATCACAACTCATGGTCACGTGAAAGGAAGGGGCTTAGCCAGAAAAGATAGCACCCATTGTGAAATTTTCTCAGGAAGGGAAGAAGCACCAAAGGGATGAGTGTGAGAAGGTTCTCTCTGTAACTGCCGAGACAAATTGATTGTAACTGCAGAAAATGACTGATTGCATCTACCAGAGAATTCGAAGAATATCAAGATGATTGCCAGAGGAGATGAAGAGTCTCAAGGTAACTGACAGTGGAATGAAAAATCATCATAGAGACGATTGACAGATGGAAAAGCATCGAAGACTGTAACTGCCAAAGAAGCCAAAGAATCTCAGGATAACAACCACTGATGAAGAACAAACTCAACATAATTGTCATAGAGGAAAAATACTTAGGTGTATGATCTGACAGAGGACTTGGATGATAAATATACACAAAATAGAGAAGATATGGTTGCTTCTGTTGAGAGTTATTCATGCGAGTAAAAGCATGATGTGTGCAGCAGCTCAAGCACACAAAAGAGGCGTAGCGCATAGAATAGAAATGAATATCTGAGAGAGGAATAAAAAGTTGAGGTGCCCATGTAGACACAGAGAAGAAGAACATAAATCTCAAGAAGATGCGAATAGGAAGACACTGATTCAGGTATAGCAGAATAGTGTAGAAAAACAATGATGAGACAGGTAAGCCATTGATAAACACTGTATCACTATAATAAGTTTTAGTAGAAAAGTTTTTATAATCAAGGTGGTAGGGAGGTGCTAGGGAGGACTGTTGTCCTCAGAGTTTCAAGTGGGTTCTTGAACACAGGGAATTGTAGCTTCCATATGGTTCCAGCCAGAGAAACCAGGGCGGTAGGGTGGTGTAAGGGAGAACCATTGTTCTCTATTATGCAGGTTGGTGCCTGTGTGACTCGAAGTTGGTGCTTCCATCCAGTTGGTGCTGGAACACTCAGGGAGTTGGTGCTTCCTTCTAGTGGGTTCTAGAGAAACCAAAGAGTTTGTTCTCTCAGCAATTTGTAGCTTGTACAAGTTGGTGCTTGTACATCCGGAAGTTGGTGCTTCCATCCAGTTGGTGCTGGAACACAAAGGGAGTTGGTGCTTCCTTCTAGTGGGTGCTCTCAACATGTTTTTTTCTTGTAAAACAGAGGTGGTAGCCTAAAAAATGAGTTGGTTCTCATAATAATTATAATGTATATAAAATAAATATTACTTATCATATCAATAAGAAGATTTTTTTCCCTTTATGGGTTTCCTCGAGAAATATTTGTCTATGTATATTTCATGTGTGTGATTGATGTTGAATATTTTATTGCTTACTTGCCTGCATTATTGTGATCATCATTGAGTGTTCTATAAATATTTTAAAATGGGAATAATTGTTTAAGCACAGTAACAACTGATTCACCCCCCCCCCCTCAATTGTCCAACAACCTTAGCTAGGAAAACCATGAGAAAACCCTAGCCACCAACTCTGGGTTGGCTTGAATTCTATTTTCTTGCAGTGAATTGCATTAATCATCCAAGATATTAGTTTTGAGTGCTATTCCTCATATGCTTTGTTTGAGGAGACATTTTATCTTTGTATATATACATTTAGTTAGTGATTTTAACTTGATGCATTATCTTTCATTAGTTGTTTTCTTCTCCTATTTCATGTTATCCTATTCACCATTTTTAGCATTAAGGTTCCCACAAGAGATATTATAGCATCAAGTGCTTATATGCCTTTGTGAATTTTATTGATGTTTCATCCTCATTTGAATTGTTTATTTAACTTTAGCCCATAATTGTGAATATTTTGCACAATGTTCCCCATATATGAGATAATGGTCCAAATGGACTAGGCATTACAACTCATTCATTTTTTAATAGAAAAATAACATATCATTATTAGGAGAGATAACATAATAGATCACAACTACTCATACTTGGAACATTGATGTCTAACTACAAGAACTATTGAAATTAAATGCATAGGAAAAAATCACCATCCAACCATAGATATTCGTACTCAAATGCTAACCTTAAATTGGGATTATGATGTGATAAGGGATAAATTGCTCCAAAATGGATGTATCTCACATTTACCAACAATGTATGAATCACATGAGAATAGTTTTAGTAAACTAACCAACTAAAGACATGATTTCTATCTAGCATCCTTGCTAGAACAATCATAAGGTTGATTTATTTCCATCAGGTTTCAAGCAACCTAAAACTTTGTAGCCACATTCATTTTCCTAGCGTCTTCTCTAGATCAAGGGAAGTAAGTGGAATCTATACTTAGAAAATCTTTTCAACCTACTTGTGGAGGAGAAAAAGATTTATAACAACATAATACTTCAATAATAAATGTGATATTGCTACAAATATTGAATACCTTGTCGACCTACTTTCTAGAAAAAGGTGTCCTTTCTATCCTCCCTACTAGATCAAGTGAGATTTTTTATGGCACAACAATGAAAACCATGGTGCATCCATATTTCAATGATATTCCTCCTAGGTGCAAGTAAATTGACTTGTAATATGAATATGACCATTTAATTAATGATATAGCTATGCACAGAGTATGAATAGAAGCGTTAGATAATATTTGTGGAAAAATCTAGAGCTTCTCTCTTCAGTTCCAAGAGTTCTATTTATTTAATATCTAGGTGATTTATAAAAGCTATCTTGATTTATCCTTGGGTCAATATTGAAAATGATAATTCATCTTGATTTCCAAGTAGAATTCAACCAAACTTGGTGACTTCAATACCCATGTCAACTTTTAGTCAAGTTGGTGACTCCTAAACCCATTTTGACCTTCACTCAGCTTGGTGGCTTCAATACCCATGTTGATAATTATATTTAAACAATTATTACCAACAATAACCCTTATCAAATGGATCTATCTCACATTTACCAACAATGTATGAATCTCAGATAATAAGATTAACTTGCCTACTCGCATAGGTTAAGAAGATTAACCTCCCTACTCGCATAGGTCAACAATATTGAAAGTAGTTTGATGGAAAGACATTTCAAATACATGGCATCCTACAAGCCTGCAGGATGCCATCTCTGTCGACAATCCCCTATGGGAAGATATGGCATCGTATAGGACTGTAGGATTCCTATCGGATGGCATCTCTTCCCACAGGGGTGCCCTTGGGTAGAGATTCCATCCTATAGGCATCCGACAGGCCTGTATGATGCCATCTCTACCCATAAGGGCCTATAAATATTCATATCTAAATATTAAATGAAAGATACATTTTATATTTCCTCCAAGGCATAAACAAAAATGCTCATATCGAGCATGTCGAGAGTTTAATTTGATGAACGACTTGGAAGGTTGGAACCTCTTTGTTGTGGAAAATCATGGAATTATATGTCAATCACACTTCTCATTATACAAGATAGTGGAGATCCATATGGTATTTTAGGGATTTTTCCTCCCACCACTGTTTCAAGCAAACTTGGAGGAAACTATTGGATACACTCCAACATTTTCCCAAGTTTAGAATGATGGAAAAAAATAGGAGGATTCAGCCAAACAAAATAAAGATCCCAAGGAAATTTGGGTAACTTTATTGACAAGAATATCAACATAGGCTCCAGGAAAGTATACTTCCATCATTCAAAATCCATTGGAACAAGCCTATCAAACTACACTTGCTCAATTTTGCAGTCATTGTGGATGTACTATTGTCTAGGTAACATGTCTCTATTTTATGTTCTAGGTAACATGTCTCTATTTTATGTTCTAGGTAACATTCCATTGGACAATGCCTATTAATTATAGGTATTTTTTATTTTCACATATAATGAATAATTATATTTAGTAAATTGCAAAGTAGCAAACAATTTTTTTTTTTTGGTAAATAAATGAAAAAATTATATTGTTGAAACTATACAACACAATACACCATTCTAACCTTAGAAAATGGGCTCTTTTAATTTTGTAGGAAGGTCTGAAACCCCAATTTATTGATGTGAAAATGGACATTGCTGGCTCCAAAAATTACCAACAAAAATATTGTTGTCTATTTCATTAAGAATCCAATCTATTCAAAAGGTTATTGTTTTGGCTATCATATTAAACCTATATATATTTCTAATGTTGCATTAACATATACAGTGATGATTTTGAGTGAAGAACTCATCCTCCTCTAAATATGGCCATCAAAACATGGCATGTATGATACAATGCCTCTTTCAATTATATTTGCAACACTAAGGATATTTGTCATTGTCTAAGGAATGATCTAGGGACAAAAATCATTATATCATGCCACACAAATTTCCATAGGGAATCATGGGCCATGTGTGATGACTTAGATGACCACACATTCCCTAGATAGGGAACGTTAGCCTATGAGTGATATGTGGCCACCATTTCAAGGATTTTTACACCAAGGATGGTTTTCAAGGTTCATTTCATGTTCTATGGATTACATATGGGGTATTGGGATACAACATTTTCCTTTATAGCTTATGGATAATGTGCAGGTCCTAGACCAATAAAGAAATGGGATATGGTTATAATTTTGAGGTTTTCACTTTAACAAGTTACCAAGCCCAAAATACCTAATCTTGGGCCATAACATTTTCCTTTTTGTCTCATTTACCATTGTTGACATTTGAATCTTTCAAGACCGAAACAACAACCTCGCGAGGATATGAATCCCCCTATGTTTTTAAAGAGGTGGTACTCCTCTTTGGCTAAAAGATATATCTAGAATATATTGGGTTAGGAGAATACTAAAGAAGCAAACCCTAGATATTTATTGCTCAAATTATTAAAAAAAATTGTTCTTCAATAACTTTATACGATATTTATGTGCATCAAGAAGTCTTCTAACAGTAGAAAATATTTAAGGAGAGATTCAAAAGTAGAATTTCTTTGTGATCAACATCACATACATACTATTCTTAATCACATATAAATGCATCCATATATTCTTCAAGAGAAATAGGAGAGAATAATTTGATCATCTCAAATAATTTTAAAAGAGTATTACTATAAAGATCACAATATAATTTGATAGATCAATTTCAAATATCTCATACTTGAGACTCAAAGTTACAAGATAAAATCGAAAAAATCCTTGAAGAAATTCTTTGTGGATTTTTATTCATGAAATATATTCTTCATTAAAAAATATATGATAGTCATGTACATGAATATAAATACTCCATGATTATATAAGAAATATATAGAATACAAGAAGAACACTCAAAACTCATCCTTGTGCCCAATTTAGAGATTCAAGCATAAAGCTATGAGAAATGGTGTGGAAGAAGATAAAGGGTGGAGAAGATGGAGATATTTCTTCATTGATCCGAACCTTGGTGTCTATTCATGTATGTACCTTATTCTTCATATGATATTCTTCCCCACCCCTTTGATCATTTTTATTGTGGAACCCTTGATGAAACACTTCTTCTCTTTAAAAATTAGATACTCTAACTACTTGGGTAGTTAGGGTTTTTCCTTTCTTGAATTTTCTATATACTTTTATTCTTGAATTATTACATTTAATTAATTCTTCATTAATAATTTTACATCATCAATATTAAAATATTTCAAATGGATCCTTTTCCTTTTTTAATAAAAGTTTTTAAATAAACTTTTATTTTCAAAATTTAATTAGTTTCCCTTTCAAAGAGGGGGGTAGTGTTTTAATTATATGGAAGATCAAATTTTCATCCATGTAAATAAATTCATATCTTATCTTCGCCATATTATATTTCCAACAATATAAATTTTTCCCAAACGCGTCACCCGGATCTCAAGTTATGATCTCATGAAGTTGAGTTGTCGCGTATACCCATTAAAAACTGAAGCTTCCTGATATTTAAATTTCATGGAAACCTATAGCCACTTTCATCCCTTATAATCTATACCATCATCTTCTTCATCTAAATACCTTTCCAACGGTATAAAATTTTCACAATTCCATCGCTTGGAGCTGAAGTTATGGCTTCTACAAGATTATGACTCAGGAATCGTCGATCAAAATTGATGGGCAAATGTGGGACCTTGATAACATTTCGTTTTTCTCTATGCAAATTCGACTTTTTTCTTCATATAAGTTATCCCACATGCATGGTAGTGTTTTGTATACAATGTTATATAATTTCAAGTGTAACACATAACAAGAAACATAAAGAGAAGACTTTGGAGTTTAAGGGTTCAACCACCTTTGGAAATTAATTAATAAAATATAAATTTTACTTGCTAAATCAACCTTCAATATTCCCAGTCATCGTCGATTAGTCAACCGCTAAAAATCACCATGTGTCTTTTTAATAACATGCCATGTGTCTCCAATAATCAAATTTCATGTGTCATAATTTCATTGGATGCCAAATATAACCAATAATACGCTGCCATGTGTCACCAATAAGAATACGCCACATGTATCCCTCCATGAGCTTCAATGTGGCACCAATAATGAAATGCCAGGTCATCCAATCATGGGATTCCACTTGTCATATTTTCATAGGTTTATATGTGGAACAATATCGTTGGTTGGGATTTTATTTATGATTAAAATAAGGTTTGGGTGTGAAGCTTAAGTGGGATAATGAACAAGAGGGTAGGAATGGGTAGTTAGGGGGAAGGGAAATTTGTAGGTGGTGGACGAACGGGTGAGGGAATATGGATGTGGGTGAGTCTTCTAGTCTTGGAAGGAAAAAAAATGTTAAGTATATAGTGGAGGGATAAAAATGGAGTGGCATGAAGATGGTTGTTGTGTGAGGGAGGAGAGGGGGGTGGAAATGAGTCAGTCCACCTCTGTGAGCCTGATTTCTTAAAAAGTTTAAGTATGGAGAGGATAAGGATATGAGAGGGGGATGTAAGTGAGGGATAAGGTGGTAAGGGAGAGGGTGAGTGATAATGAGTCATCCCCCAAAGAAATTAAAAAAAAAATAATCTAAGTATGAAAGGGGGCAAGGGAAGAGTGTAGTGAGTGGGTATGGGTAAGGAAACAAAAAAAATCTAATTTTTTGGAGGTTATAAGAGATGAGAGAGGAGTAAATTGAAGTGAATTAAATAAAAACTAAGTATGGAGAATAATAGATATGTAGTATAAGAGAGAGGAATCAAGAACAATTCTAAGTGTGGGATAAAAAGAAGAGTAATGGAAATAAACAAAGTATAGAAAGATGTATACCAAGAGATGATCCAAGACAGGAATGGTTCCATAACGAATGATCATGATTCTAAGAAAAAATATCTTTTCCACACATGGTAGAATTGTTTTTTATTGCTTAAACACAAACTTGGATATCTTTAGGATACGAACTTGGATTTTGAATTCAAAAAATACATGGAGAATTCAAGACTGAGGACTACACCATGAAATTGTACTAGTTCAAATTTTTTCTTCTTTTGATATCATTATTTTGTAATATTCCAAGAGAGGGAAAATATAGATGACAAAATTTTGGTCAACAATTGGCTCCAACTACGGGACAGTGACCCCCTATGGGTTGTTGAGAACACAAAAATCTCAAGATTAATTGCCTTCTCCATTGGACTATGGAGTCATCTTCAAAATATATTCCTATAATTTTTCTTCTTTCATGGATTTATCTTCAAATTTCAATATAAACACTACCTTATTGTGTGAAACGTGAACTGAAGAAACAAAATATGTACATACATGATCTACCTACCCTACCTTACTTGGAAGAAAGGGGCACCTTAGGTGTAGGTATTTTTCTAGTGGAGTCATTCAATCATCTAGCTGATCATTGGAGGGAACTCCAAAATTGTGAAACATGTTGGGGCTTGTACCAATGAGTCAGGGGAAATCTTAGTGTGTACTAGAGAAAAACTAAATCAAGTGTGCTAAGAATATGATTTCATTTTTTGACCAACAATGCTCTAAAACCATAATTCAATGAATTCAATTTTTTGCTTATCAAGAATATTATTGTCTTTGATTGGATGAGGAGTTTCCAATGTTTGAATACATTCATATTTATCCTTATTTCCAACCACTTCCAAGGTTCTTGATTCATCAACAATGTTTTCAAAATACTATTCCTTCTTGTAAAGGAAATCTTGCTCATCATTCTTCTCAAGATTCATTTCTTCCATCAATTCTTCTTCCTGCAAGTGCTCTTGTGAATTTTCATCATCTGTTAGAAGGTTGAAATCAACTTGTACAATTGGTGAAGGCTCCTTAATTTCATTATTGAACTTTCTGCTCAAAATATTTTCATATGGAGTATATGGGAGGTTGAATTTTTCTTCTTGTCCATTTGAATTTTCATCTTCATCTTCAGTAATATGACTTGACTTAGAAAATTCATCCAATATTTCATTAGATTCTTCTTCAAAATTAGTCACTTCATTATCTTATGTCCATATGGGAGAGGGTGGGTGGGAAACAACATTTAAAGCATTAGAAAAAACATATGAATGCACTCTCGGGATGAAATTTTTTTCAAATCAATTTTCTAACACATCCCAAATGGTAATGGAGTTAGACATTAGTGAGCTATACCATTCAAGAGAATCACCTCACAGTGTTTGTAAAAATAATCTACATGTAACATTGTCCTCAGTGAGGCTGAAATCATGAGATGTACTATTTAAATCAAACAAGTGTTGTTCTGCATATTCTGAAGTATTCACAGAGAATGTAGAAAAACATTCGATAGAAATATCAGGCATTTGAAAATCTACTTTTGCTAGTTTTAAATGGATTGTATGAAATCACCTCCTTCTTTGGGCATTTCTCTCTTTTGTTGAGTCTTGTAAAGCTATTTATTGGCTTGATGAAGAATTTAAAGGAGCATCATGGCATGAATGAAATTATTCATTTTGAGTCTTTCCAATGTAGTTTCTAGGGATTTAATTCTCCTGGATATTTGGTTATTCTTGGGTCTTTATGAAGTTATAAAAAATGTGCAACATCTTTGAAAAATCCTATAACAAATCCCTTGCATCTAAAAAAAAAAAAGTCTTTTTGAATTTTCTTTTCGAAGCTTTGAACAATGGAGACTTTGGTTCTTCAATATGATCTAAAGCAATGCCTAAAATATCCTGAAAATAAATGTGTCCCCAGTGTGGTCGCCAAAAATTTTGATGTTTGAATCTATCATGACCAAAACGACAACCTCGTGAGGATATGAATCCCCATGCGTTTTTAAAGAGGTGGTACTCCTCTTTGGCTAAAAGATATATCTAGAATATCTTGGATTAGGGGAATGCTAAAGCATCAAACCCTATATCTTGATTTCTCAAAGTTATTCAAAAAAATGGTTCTTCAATAAATTGATATTATATTTATGTGCATCAATAAGTATTCTAACAATAGAAAATATTGAAGGAGGGATTCAACATCAAAATTATTTCTGATCAACATCACATACACAATCTTCTTAATCAAATATAAATGCATCCATATATTCTTCATGAGAAATGGGAGAGAATAATATGATCATATCAAATAATTTTAAAATAGTATCACTATAAATATCAAAAGAGAATTTGATAGATCAATTTCAAATATCTCATACTTAAGACTCAAAGTTACAAGATACAATCGAAATCAATCGCGAAGTAATTCTTTGTGGAGTTTTATTCATGAAAGATGTTCTTCATTACAAAATCTATGAAATTCATGTATATGGTTGTAAATACTCCATGTTCATATAAGAAAAATTATTTTGAAGAATAAAAGAAGAACATGCAAAACTCACCCTTGTGCCCAATTAAGAGATCCAAGATTAAATCTATGAGAACTGATGTAGAAGAAGAGAAAGAGTGCAGAAGATCGAGATATTTCTTCATTGATCAGAATATTGGTTTTATATTCATGGTTGTACATTCTTATTCCTTTGATATTATTCCCCTCCCCTTTGATAATTTTGATTGTGGAACCCTTGATGAAGGACTTCTTCTCTTTAAAAATTAGATCGTCTAACTACTTGGGTAGTTAGGGATTTTCCTTTCTTGAATTTCCCATACACTTTTCTTTGTGAAGTATTTCATTTAATTAATGCTTCATTAATAACTCATTAATAAATTTACATCATCAATATTCAAATATTTCAAATGGGTCCTTTTCCTTTTTTAATAAAATCTTTAAAATAAAATTTTATTTTCAAAATTTAATTAACTTCCCTTTCAAAGAGGGGGGATGTGTTTTAATTTTATCAGAGTTATAATCAAATTTTAATCCATGGAAATTACTTTGTATTTTACCTTCACTGTATTATCTTTCTAACTATATAATTGTTTCCCAAATTCATCACCCGAATCTCAAGTTATGATCTCATGAAGTTGAGTTGTCACGTATACCCATTAAAAAATGAAGTTGAATAATATTTCCATTTATGGGATAAATGTGGCCACTTTCATCCCTTCTAACCTCTACCATCATCTTCTTCGTCGAAATACCTTTCCAATGGTATAAATTTGTGCAATTTTGTCACCTAGATATCACGTTATGGCTTATGGAAGATTATGACACAGGAACCGTCGATCAAAATTGATGGGAAAATGTGGGCCCTAGATCATATTTATTTTTTCTCCATGAAAATTTGAATTTTTTCTTCATATACGTTATCCCACATGCATGGGAGTGTTTTGTATACAATGTTATATAAATTTTAATTGTAACATACACTTAAACAAAAAACATGAAGATAGAATAATTTAGAATTTAAGGGTTCGTGTTAAGAACCAAACATCAATATAACATAGAAAAACCACAGGAAAAGTACTCAACGCATTGAAAAAGAGATAATTTCAGATAATAAGCCTCTTTGAGGGGGCAATCTCCTTTTACCCCACTTAAACAAGTACAAGATAATTCAAAATGAAAATGTCTCCTTGGTATATATAGGAGACTAGGAGGTATAATTACAACTAATGGCCTAAAGCCGACATAAATAAAATAACATTACTAATATAATATGCCCCAATTAAGGGGTAATGAGCCAATATTAGGGATTAACATGCCCCTCCCCTTTAGAAAAGTGTTGTCCGCAACGCTTGAGTAACTCTGGATGCTTCTGTATAAAAGACTCATCTTCCCAAGTGGAAGCTTCAGCCAATAGTTTCCTCCATTTAATGAGATACTCTGAAATGGATCTATTCCTCAGCTGGAGAATTCTTGTGTCAGTAATGGATTCAGGCTCAAATATGATTTTTCCTTCCTCGTCAAGTTCTGGCAATATAGTTTGAACTAGGATATTTTCACCTATAACCTTCTTTAAGCATGAAACATGGAAAACTGGGTGTACTCGTGAAGATGCAGGCAACTCCAATTTGTATGCCATAGTACCAATCTTTTGCAACACCTTATAAGGTCCATACTACTTTGGTGATAATTTATTATC
>ML780843.1:508522-519560 GCA_009831015.1 Picea engelmannii
AAAATGAAAATGTCTCCTTGGTATATATAGGAGACTAGGAGGTATAATTACAACTAATGGCCTAAAGCCGACATAAGTAAAATAACATTACTAATATAATATGCCCCAATTAAGGGGTAATGAGCCAATATTAGGGCTTAACAGTTCGACCACCCTTGGAAATCAATAAAATATAAATTTTACTTGCCAAATCAACCTCCAATCTTCCCAATAAACACTGATGAGTCAACCTAAAAACTATTTGCATGTGTATTTTTAATAACATACCACGTGTATCCAATAATCAAATTCCATGTGTCATAATTTCGTTGGATTCCAAATATAACCAACAATACGTTGCCATGTGTCACCAATAAGAATACGCCAGGTGTCTACCTCCATGAGTTGCCATGTGACACCAATAATCAAGTGCCATGTGATCCAATCATGGGCTTCCACTTGTCATATTTTCATAGGTTTCCATGTGGAAAAATATCATTGGTTAGGATTTTATACATGATTAAAATAAGGTTTGGGTGTGAAGCTTAAGTGGGAGAATGAACGAGAGGGTAGGAGTGGGTAGTTAGGGGGAAGGGAAATTTGTAGGTGGAGGAGGTAGGGGTGGTAGTTTGTAGGTGGTGGAAGGATGGATGAGGGAGTGTGAAGGGGGTGAGGGAATATGGGTGTGGGTGATTCTGAGAGTCCACGAAGGAAAACAAAAGTTAAGTACAGAGTGTGGGGAGGAAAGGGAGTAGAGTGAAGAGGGCTATCATGTGAGGGGGGTGAGGGGGATGGAAATGAGTGAGTCCACTCCCATGATCCCGATTGCTTAAAACTTTTAAATATGGAGAGGATAAGGAGATGAGAGGGGGATTTAAGTGAGGGATAAGGTGGTAAGGGAAAGGGTGAGTGATAATGAGTCTACCCCAAAATAAATTAAAAAAATAAATTAAATAAGAATGAAAGGGGGAAAGCAAAGAGTGTAGTGAGGGGGCGCATGGATTATTTTAAGGATGGAAATTTATTTTTAAATGTAGAAACCTTGGTGAATATTACTAATCTTTCATATTCCAACTATAAAATATCTGGCGATAGTTTTGTAAAAATATTCAAATTTCTAAGGATTTTATATAGTTTGTATAAAATTTTGACGATTTTTAATGTAAAATCATTTTATCCTATAGAATTTGAGCAGATCATTTTTAGAATGGAGAATATTTTTTGGGAAAAAACATGGAAAATTATCCCATGAGAGAAATTTATCCCCTAAAATTATCCCTAGGTATGGGTAAGAAAAGAGTATAAAACTAAGTGTTGGAAGGTTATAAGAGAGGAGAGAGGAGTAAGGTGAGGTGAAGTAAATAAAAACTAAGTATGGAGAATAGGAGAGATGTATTATAAGAGAGGGGAATCAAGAAAAATTCTTAGTGTGGGATAAACAAAAGAGTAATGGAAATAAACTAAGTATATAAATATGTATACCAAGAGATGATCCAAGACATGAATTGTTCCATAACTAATGATCATGATTCCAAGAAAATTTAGCTTTTCCACACATGGTAGAATTGTTTTTTATTGCTTAAACAAAAACTTGAATATCTTGAGCATATGAACTCGGATTCTAAATCTGAAAAATGTGTGGCGAAGCTGAGGCTGGGGACTACGCCATGAAATTGTAATAGTTTAAAACATTTCTTCTTTTGATATCATTTTTTTAATTATTACAATAGCAGTAAAATATAGATGACCAAAATTTGGTCAACAACCATGTATAGAGCCTCGACCACCATACGATTTGGATATGGTTGTCATTTTGATATTTTCACTACAACATTTTACCAAGGAAAAAATACATAGTTTTAGGCCATAAAAATTTCCTTTGTCTCATGAGCCATGTGCAAGCTCCCATGTCATTGCATCAGTCCCACTAGAAAGTATTTTTCCTATAACAAAGATATGGTGTCTATTTAAACATTTGTAACTTATATTAAAATAGTCTTGGTATAGACCATGTTTTGGAGTCGAAATATAGAGTATATGTCCATACTAATTTCCTTTGGGCCTCATGGATCATGCATGGTGACATAGAATCACATAAAAGTAGTGTGAAGGATCATTTGTAGGAATCCTAAAGTTGAGGATTCAAGTGTCTAGTATTTGCAAGGATTGTAAATGTGACAGTTTCAAAATCTCCATACAATTCTTATCCAAAAGTATTTTGCAACATTGTTTGGAGTATGTTATGAAGTAGCATCAACATATGATTCTAGTGCCACTAAAACCTCTAAGTAATAAATAAGTATTCTACGAGCTCCCTTCTATTTGATATTTGATTCTTTTTGTGTGTTTGTAGATCAATTTTGTTAAATGTTTCAACTATTCTGCATGGTTCTAGAGGATCTAATATTGGTTATGTTAGTTTGGTCCTCCATTTTGCAGTTATGGAGCAAGGGAAATTGTGGTCTAAGCATCCTTATGTTGGATATATAGTCTATGCAAATACTCTATAATCATTTTATTTGCAATAAAATATATAGTTGTGTGAAAAATATATATGTGCAAGTTTATTTTGTGAATTATACAAGTATTTTAATGTTGAGGTAAGACAATCACTGGAGAAGTTGGTATAAGATCCACTTACATATCAAATATTGCTTGAAGAAGTTGTCGAAAATATTTAGATCTGTAGACATCAATTACACTTTAGGGAATTGGTGGTTAATATGGCCATGGGAAGGTGCAAGAAGACCTAGTAAGTCCAATCTTTGCATCCCTTATTGGTCTAAAGGTTCTTTATAGCATAACTTTTCATAAATGGATTATAAATCTAGTGCATCCCAAAATTATTTATTTGCTTTTGATAATTATCTTTCCAAAAATCTTACCAGGCAATAACCCTTACAAAATGGATCTATCTCACATTTACCAACAATGTATGAATCTTAGATAATAATATTGACCTTCCTACTCACATAGGTTAACAAGATTGAAAGCAATTTGATGGAAATAAATTTCAAATAGATGGGATCCTATAGGTCTGTAGGATTCCATCTCTTTCCATATGTGCTTGAAAATATTCGTATGTAAATATTTCAAGAATAAATGAAAGATACATTTTGTATTTCCTCAGGGGCATAAACAAATTCTCATATCGAGCATGTTGAGAGTCTAATTTGATGCAATAATTGGAAAGTTGGAACCTATTTGTTGTGGAATATCATGGAATTCCATTTCAACCACACTTCCCATGATACAAGACAATGGATATCCCTATGGTCTATTATGTATTTTTACTCGCACCATTGTTTGAATAAATATTTTAGGAAACTATTGGATACACTCCAACATTTTCCCAACTTTACAATGTTGGAAAGAAAGAGGAGGATCCAGTCAAATAAATTAAATATCCTAGGGAATTTTTGGTAACCTCATTGGAAACAATATCATCACAGGCCCCATGGAAGTGTCCGTCCATCATTAAAAAATCATTGGAACAAGCCAATAAAGCTACACTTACTTAGTTCTGTAAACATTATGGATGTAATACTGTCTAGGTAACATGTCTCTATTTAATTTTCCAATTGGTATGGATGAATGGAATACATAGGATGTAAAATTGAAGAAGATATTGTAACTCTATAACTTTATTGTCTTTATAAACTAAGGGAACACAAAGTATTTATATGGTTCTTAGTCTTAACAGGGGTCAACTCTTTGCAATGCTCATTCATAAGAGGGTTGATGGCCTTTGCAAGACTGATGCAAAATTGTAGTCACTAGCATGCCATTAGTGTACAACTAAATGTTAACTCCCACTTTATCTTATTGTAATTTGACATCATTAGCATGAATGGAGAAGTTTTCTTTGGGGGTTAGTGTTTACATATCATTTGGGATTTGATTGGTATCTTCTACAAGGTTTTTGCTTCATTTCTTCCACATGCATATTGTTGGAAATTTCATTTCCATTGATGTCAATGAATATTGAATTGATGTCAAATGATGTGATTGGTGTATTTGGAGAGTATCCAAAGTGTTCCACTTATGGTGCATCTCTAAGAATGGCCCTCATGGGAAGATGCTTTGAAGAATTATACAAGAAACTATTAAGCATGGTTAAGGATCCCTTAGTTGAATGAGGATTTAGTTCATGAAGGATGGAGTAAATGAAGGTAACTCACTCATGGATGGATAGTACTCGACGTAGATTTTCCAGTGATATTTGGAACACTGCGTATTTCCTCATGGTTATGGAGATATGGCCTTGTAAAGTTGGAATCCCTGAAGAGTGGACAAGAATCCCCTAGTTTTTTATAAGTCTTGGTCAAAGTGGTAAAGTTGTTGTAACTATAAAACCTTAAAATCCCTAAATTAAGGATATGAGTTACCTAGAACAAGTATATAAACATATCAAGGATTCATTCACAAACACACTCACACGCTCATTCATTGATTATCTATCTTGTGAACTAATGATCTTTTGTTAAGGTGGTGAAAACATTTTTCTGAGGTAGAAAAAGAAGGTCAAAGGAGAAAGTCTTGGGGTTGCAACAATGTAACACCCTGTTTCCCCCAACTTGTAAAAATAACTGGACTGGCCAAGAACTATGGAAAACTCATAAATGTGAATATATGATGTAAATGGACCTTGAGGAAAAGGTCAATAAATGTGAATAACATTATAAATTTTATCACAGGACTGCTGAGAGGGGATGTGCAGAAAAGGAGACCACGATGGCAGTGGAAGGCACCTGGAAAGGTGGTGTTAACTTCCATCGACAATTAATACCGTATTTGGACTCCACTGTCCTGGAGAACCAAAAGCGGCTCACTGGCCCCAAAATAAATGTCTCGCATGCTGGTAGGTAGATGGCTTAATGAGGGATGGGAGGTGAACCGACCATCCGTAGAGCCGTCAGGCCTGACCAGCGCGAGGGTAATCGTGCCACACGCAACCTCACAAGAGGATAAGGTGTGGGGTAGAAGCGATTGGGGGCAGACGCGAGGGGAGAACTATGGCATTACGTAGAGTGAGTGATAACAGAGAGGAAGGATTGCAACCTTCGCTCCTGGTCACTGGAAAATGGAGACGCAGTCTCACAACATTGTGGTCTCAGCTCAGGGGTGGCTAGTGGTAAATCCGCTGGGAGTCGCTAAGCCTATAGTTGGGTGGAAACGAGCACCCCTCTCAGCAGTTGCACTCACTTCTGGTGTTATTTCTGATAAGTGTTTTGCCTCTGGCTCCTTGAAATATATGTATTTTAATAAGTATGCTCATAAGCTGTGAAACTGTGAATTTTTTCATTATGAGAATGTCTGTGTGGTATTTTGATCAGTGCTAGTAGTTGTATATTCTTATGACAGAAAAACCACACATGGCTTATGTTTATAAATGAATTTAATTATGCGTAAGTTGAACCAAGTCATATTTCCAGTCCATTCTCGGGAATTTGTTTCCCCTTATTCGTCTCCTAGGATGCTCCAGAATAGATCTCTTCACAGAGATTCCCTCTTTGGAAAGGGTTACCAAGAACTTGGAAAAAAGACTTGGCTGTGAAAGTCTTAACAACCCTGTA
Source organism: Picea engelmannii (assembly GCA_009831015.1). Taxonomy (NCBI): domain Eukaryota; kingdom Viridiplantae; phylum Streptophyta; class Pinopsida; order Pinales; family Pinaceae; genus Picea; species Picea engelmannii. Next base: position 514,078 of record ML780843.1, read on the forward strand.
CGAGGAGAAATGACCCTCTTAAAATCCCAAAGTAGCAGCGTAGGGATAAGTATCGATCAACGGACGAGATTCCGTTGGAAGACCCATGGTCATTCACGACCGTTTGATTGACAAAAGAAATGAGGGCGTTACATACCTTGCCCCTTTTCCTCTATCTTCATGAATAGCGAGGAAATCGAGATCGTAGACCGCCATGGCCCATGAGAACACCTGGACCGTTTATTTTTCCACATCCATGAAGCAGTTGAAGAGTGCACAAGGTGGGACAGATCTGAGCTATTAGATCTTAGCCAGAAAAACCCAACAGTCATTGGATCTATTAAGAGATGTATGAGGGTTAACCCCTCGTGAATAGGAGGTTGAAAATTCCGACGAGAGGCATGGCCATCGGGATATCGACATTCGTGAAATCGGGAGTCACGATGACATGAGGTCAGGAATTTTCCTAGTGAAAATACCAGAAGCAATAGGAGTCGTCCATCATAGGAGGACACGTGGACAATATCAGGAGACCGTCGGCATTTTGGAGATTGAAGGGACAAGATGCCAGAATATATCAGTAGCGGAAACTCTGAAATCGCGAGAAGCGATCAGGACCATCCATCATGGGAGGACGCGTGGTGGAAATCAGAGCATTTGGGAAAAGTCCCAAAAGGAAAGTCATCCATCGAGAAATCAGGAATCCCGTGGACAAGAAGTCCATACACTTCGAAATTGTGAAGTACGAAATCCCGAAAAAGTGAAAAGCGTCCATTGTAGGGCCAACTGTCACTATATCGACATATCGAGATTCGACGGATCACGAATCCTGAGGACGAGTACATTTCGGCATTGGAAAGTATAAAAACCCAACAAAAGATAAGGCTGCGGCCTTTTTAGATAGTGGCCACATGGGCCAGGAGTTTAGCCAGAAGGGATAACACGTAAAGGACCATATCGGTGAATTGGCTCATCAGGGATCGCAGAATCGAGATTCCTGTTGATAAGAGTTCGATATTTCCCATGGTGGAAACCCCGGAGTAGGTCTGAGTTGTCTGATTGGCAGAGGCCATGTGTCGAGAGATTAACTGCATCAGGAAACTGGGGATCGAGGATTTGGGAATCCCGTGATCGAGAGTCCGGATTCTCGTGATGATAAACCCCGATGAACGAACGAGATTCTTTCGGAGGACCTTAGGGTCTGTAATGATCGTTAGATGGGGATATGAGACGTAAACTTAAGACAGGATGTGAATATGATTTAGGATAAGTGGCGAGCATATTTGGACGGCCAGATTCCACCCGTCCAGATCTACGACAGAGGTGCCATTCCAGAGCCCCTTTGCTATTCTGCCTTTAGCGATCGGGGGGGGGGTCATGAATTGGACGTGCAACTCTCGAACGGTCAAGATTAACTCATCATGATCAATGGTGCTCAGATGGATTCTGGACCCCCCTTTCCATTCTACCTTTAATGGGGGGAGGTCCGAAATAGTGTGGCATGTGAAGTGGGGCCCCTCCTGGCAAGTCGACCACCGTGTCACATTTCCCTCTTTGCCACCTGTATTCCACTTAACCTCGCAACGGGGCCATTTCTCATTGGCTGTTCTCTGGACCTGTTGGGATTTGTTCCTATTAGCCACTTGCTAACCCTGTAGGGATCCCCCCCATTGGCCAATCGCTATCCCTGTCGGGATTCGGCGGTTGCTAAGTCAAACGACTCGACATCACTGTAGTGTCGAGGCGCGAAACATGAAAGAGGTACTGAGTTTATTCCGACTGTGATCATGACCCGTGAACACATGGGAGCAGGGAGAGAGAAAGAGCCATCTTACGCTGGTCCTCCATGGATGTTTAGGGCTTCTGATTCGGCAGAAGACCAGAAAAATCTGATTTAGGTAGTGGGTATGTGACAAACAAACCTTATTTTCTGAGGTATATGTGAGTTTCAGGTGAGAAGGGCATGTATGTACACATACTGGAGTGAAGGAAAGAAAAGATATCCACGGGTTGTAGAAGAGAAGGTCATGTATATATGAAAATCTAATGAAGGTTTGAATATATGTTGGTACCAGGTCCCTAGAGTTTGAAATAAAGTTCACAGGTTAGAATTCTATATGTTCATGTCAACTACATAAATTATGGTATGGTTATTGGTTTTCTTTGATGCTTACATTTTCTTATGATGTTGTGAATGCTTAAGCCATTCTTAGTATGGTTGGTCTTGTACTTGGATATGGTATATGTTGGTTGAGTGAGAAACACTCTTATGTATGGTACAACATTGATATGGTTCTTATAGATCACATCCTTGAGTTGATTATATGTGGTTGAGAGATACCCATGTTGTATTGTGATGTATGCATGAGGGGCATGCATAGGCTCCTATATATACTTCATTGATGATATGGTACAAAGATTCATATAGTTGATGATATGGTATACAAAACAGGCTATACATGGTTGATTCTCTAGTTCATGTTTCACTATTTATTGTTGATGTATCTTTTGGTTCATGATTGATGCATGAGATAGTATGTATATTGGTTACACTTGATTCATGGTATGGTACAGGTATAGTTGGTTTATGAGTAGATATATTGATGTGACAATGACAAAGATAGTGACAAAGACAGAGTAACAGTGACAGTGATAGTGGAAGACTTTGTGATAGTGACAGTTGGTCTACATTTATATTATAGGGTGTTTGTAAAAGGAATGTATAGGTGGTTGTAGCCACCTTCCAGATGTATTTGAAGAACCTAGGAGATTGTATCCTTCTTCTAGTTGGAGCCAGAGAATCAAGGAGTTGTATCTTCCTTCAGGTCGAAGCCTGAGAATAGGGGGTTGGAGCCTCCTTCCAGTTTTAGCTGGAGAATCGGAAGTTGGTGCTTCCAATGAATGTTTTCTTTTGATAAATATATAATAAAAGCATTATGTGGTTTTCTCCCATTTGGGTTTCGACATAAATACTGGTGTACTATGTATCTATTGTGATGTGATGTTGTTTATGATTATAGAGTTGATGATATATTGAATGCTATTGATAAACTGTTGAATATTGTTGAAGAATAAATTGTGGTTAAAAGTACTATAATTTCTCATTACTCATTCACTCCCCCTCTAAGTAATTCAACATATATTTTATATCTACTTATGTACTATATAATTCCTTTAAAGATTCCAATTTAGTTAGAACTCATCATGCATAAATAAATTCTACAGGATAAACTATATCTCAGATAAGGGTTATCTTCCCATGGTTTCAAGGTTATATGTTGATTTTTCAAGTGATGGCTATATTGAAAGCTCTAGTCCCTTGGGGCCTTAATGTCGAATTTGACAACATTTTTATGGATGAAGAAATTATCATTGGGGTTTAGTGGTTAACTATCACTGGGGATTTGATTGTATCTTCTATAATTTTTTTGTTTCATTTCCTCCATGTTTTATGGGTTATTGTCTACTTATGTATGATATAAATATTTGGAATCTTCTATTTTAGTTGGAGATCAGTAAGAAAAAGGAAATTTTGTAGGCTAGAATGCTTCTTGGATGAGGGTTATATTCTTTTGATTTTAGGGTATATGTTCCGTATGTAAGTGATTAATCCCTTGGAATTGGGTTGGAAATAGGTATGGATTTTACAAATCATTCTATAATGCATGTAGGTATTCTTATCCCCCATTTCTAGGGATAAATAAGGATATGATGTCTTGAGGCCCTCAGGTTGCAAACATGGATTACTGAGAGGCATATCAACACAAAGGGGTGTTACACACATAATTTTAGAACTACCAAATTTCGCATTTAAGTGTCTCAACTATTATAAACCTAAGTGTCGCACACCAAATGTTGCAACTTCATCACCATGAATAACTTGGAAGGGAAACCTATCAGTTGGAGGTAAAAATACTACCTTTTTCCTCGATATTTTGGCCTTTTTTTAGCTTCATCGCCCCCTTCCCATATACAAGTAGGGATAAACCATGATCATCACCCCCCAAGAATTTCTTAGGGAGCGATTATTAATTGTGCATATCCTTATGCATAGTTATGGGGGGTGATGAAGTAGTTGCAACCATCATTCCTTAATTTGCGAGGTTGTTTCCGGGAGATCTTTGTTGGTTAAGGGAATGGTTCAAGATTCACGCTATTCAAGGAAAGGAAATATTGTTAGTTCAGCCAAATCCTCACTTCACCACATCCTCTCCTCAAAACTACCATGTGGTTGTGATGCCTCAAATACTATATAATGGAAGCCATGCTTGAGTGAAAGGGGGAGGAGAATTGAGAGAATTGTACATATGACTGTGTGAGACCCAAGGGGATAGAAATGAGAGCTTGGAGTATTTTTTGCAATGTCAATATTGAGATTGTAAGTGCTTCACTATTATTTTCTTTCCATTAATATATAACTTGGCCTATTCCTCTCATGCCTATGTATTCACTATATGCATGTATATTGTTGTTTAATTCATAATAGATGGATCTGTGGCTGCTTAAAAATATAGTTTGGAAGAAGGAGGTTTCATTTTTTTCCTTGCAGGACTTTTGATAAAATTGATGAATCCTTTGGGTAAAGTTCTATTTCGTCTATTATTGGTGTTTTATAGCCTTTTGAGTATTGCTTGTTAATTGATGTTTTTCATTTTGATGTTTCTTCTTTGATATCCCACCTTCCCACGTCATCATTGGGAAGAACTTTGAGTGAAACATCTGACCCTCTCTTAGATCTGGGTAAAGTTTGAGTTTTTCACCACTTTATTTATTTCACTGCCCCCCTACAAGGGAGTACAAAGTGATGAAACCTTTATTATCCCTCTATGTCAGTGTATTGGGGAGTGTTGACGGGCGAAATTGACCGTCCGTCAACTAGAAGAGCAAGTCCGGTCCGGGGTTGTCTAAATAACCCAAGCCGTTTGGTGTAACTCGTTCTGACGGGTTTAATGGCTCCGTTAGCCAATCTAAGAATCCCAAAAGAAACAAATAAAATAGAGAAATAACCAACTAATTACTAAACACTATATATATGTACATATGCTCTAATGTATATGTAGTAGTTTTATTTAAGCAGAAGATATACAAGTCTCATTTATTTACATGATTTACAAGCTGCAAGTTTTAATCGAAACTTACGAAAATCAATGGAAAAATGATTGCTTCTAGGAAGCAGATAAAGAAAGCACATAAAAATATTTATTGTTTTTCTTTTATAAATTTAAAGAATTTTTCAAAAAAATTAATGAAACATGAGGATGTGGATAGTCAAAGCTGAACCATACATTCATTGTTTCATTCATAAACAACTTATCTAAATAACACACATAATAACCTGTCGCTAATCAATGAAACTGGTAATTATCTTTATGTGTTGTATGAGCTCCTGCATGTACTGTTGTTAAGGGAAACCTATAACAGAACAATACTAGCACTTCCAGAATACATTCAAAGAAGTATTTGATATTGGAGTAAATTAATAACAACAGGAAGACAACTAATTA